>JAQGBJ010000150.1:0-60954 GCA_034698345.1 Sphaeridia pumilis
AATAACAGAAATTGAGGTCAAACTCGGGCGGAACAAGAATAAAATCATCATTTGTTCTCCGTATCATAATTATTACCGCAACTTGGCCTCTATAAACCACAGTAGCGGCAATTCTCGTAATGATATTTTTTTGTCCTGTCCACCCCAAGAGTTTCCCGATCGTATATTTTTTGAAGCGTTATCTCCTTCCTGTCCTGTCTCCGGTCCCGGTCTTGCGATATCCATGTATTTTTGCACAAGTATCTGCTGCTTCAGTAGTATATGGTAGTGGTACTTGCTAATTTTATTTCAGTCAGCCAAGAAAGTTTCATCTTGGCATACTTGCTTCTTTTGACCAGAACCAGCTTGTGTGTATTCCGCCCACAGCTCCACAGCTTCTTTTTTATTAGACACAAGAGCCCAACCCTCCAGAGAAATTCACAACAACTCCGACGGGATCCTGTCCACATTACGTTACTTACATTATGAATCAAATCAGCCACCATGTAACTGTAGACAAGTGATTTGATTCAGTGTACATATGTTTGCACACGTTCTTTCAAACCGACTGGTTGGTCCAGTTGGGCAAAAAAGATCAGCAACATTTCTCCCACACACGCTAAATTCATGGAACCCATATAAATTTTCTATGGGTATGAAAATATCTTCAAACATCACAAGCAGACTCTATTACGAGGAGGCTGGGATACAATTTGCGTGTTCTTTTGTCCATGTCAAGGGTATCTGAGTTCTTTTGATCTCAAGCTGGATGAAAGGCTTATTTAATTCGCCACTATAATAATTACGTGAACACGACGATGGAGAAAGCTGAGAAAGGAGCTCCAAGGCTCATTTGCTCTTGATCATTGTTCACTTTCCCTGACATTAAATTGTCTATGAAGCCTTACTGCGTATGTAACCACTGTAGAAGCACCTGGAAATGTCTTGAGTGCGAATTGCGAAAAGTCTAATCAGTCAGACGTCGTAGTACAAGGATATTGCGTATTGTGTGTTCCGGCAACAGCTTATATAGTTTTTCCAAGGTTTGTTTACCTTAGGAATAGTTTTGTTTTGGCGAAGTACTGAATTTGCACAGGATGATTTTTGTAATAGGTGCATATATTCTACAAGTCGTGAAAAAGTTCCAAAAACTTTGGCTACTTTTAGATGCGCAACGTGTCTACATATGTGATACGTAATAATTCTGTCCAGGAACTAGAATTTCTTCTACTGGATACCAACTGTTGCATACCAAGTTCTAGTTCCATCAGGCTCAAAAAGAGAAACTTTAGTAATTGTTTTTGCTAAGGAAAAAGTATTCATATTTGCCTGCATTGTTGCAAAGTTGTCGCCCCTCTCGTATGATATACAGGTGGCAAGTTCAATGTCGCCGTCTCCTACACAAGTTGATTTAATTGGAAGCAATTTTCTCTTGTCACGTCTCTCGTAATCTATCGACGGCTTTGAAATGTGCTTATCACAAATGACATCTTCACGAGTTTGTTTACCAACTCCACGTGTCGCTCTTATATACCACATGGGCCAGATTATTGTCAAGCTGTTGTTCTTCGAAGTTGAAATTGTATTAGACGCAAGGAAAGGACAATTTAATACATGCTGGAGGCGGTGCGCGACGGGTAAATAATGGAAAGGATTTTGGAAAAACTTGTTCAATTTGATTGCAAAGAGACAGACTGAGAAAGCGAGTATGTTGTTGGATCCAAAACATGTTTACAGCCATTGTAAAATGAACCTCTTGAGGTTGGTTGAAGCAACACTTGACGGAAAGTAAAGTCTTTGTGCATGCATGCACGGCAACGTGCACATGTACATGTTTTCTGTTCACACAAGAAAAAAAGGAAAGCTACAAGACATTTCGACAGTTTTCGGAGTCAGGTCACACTCACGCGTGTCGCCTTTAGTTTTACTGCTTTTCAAGAGCACCTTGCAAGCTACAGAGAATTTGCCATTTCCTAACCTAACACAATATACAACGGAAGGAAAACAGCAAAACAGTCTGAACATGCTAGCCTTCTCTCCGGCGTCTCTCCTGTTGAACGAGATTGTTCTTAGGGAGGTAAACTGGTATTTATTGTACTTCCCGTCGCACTTTATTTCTCTCACTCTGCCTATTTCGGGTAATGGCATGCCAGCCATGTACAAACCACTCTTCCGGCGGTTACTTGTGCTTTCTCCATTGAATATTGCTTACTTTCAGTCATCCATGTTTCTTGGTGGTGCCACTCCGCAAGACTTTTGTTTGCCTTTGATGCTTGAGATTTGTTGTTTGCCCTTTTGCTGACTAACGAACCGTTTCATTATATTCCTTATTCACATCTCATGCCTGGCTCGTATTTTGTCTTTTACAACTTAATCTCGGTCTCTCTCCTCTCTCTCTCTTTCTGCAGTATACAACTAATTTGAGCCGTTTTTATTACGACGGCCCATTTTGTACTTGTTTCTGTCGTCGTGAAAATACCACGTTATTAATTCATAGTTGCCCTTAGGGGAGGCTTTAATAATGTTTTATGAGCAATGTTTTTGCTACAAGCTTGAAGGAAGAGCAGCACAGCAATATCTTAAAGATACACAAGTTTCGTGAAATGTTTACTCATTGCGGTTCATGTTATATGGCCTGGGAGGAGGAAGTATCGAATTTGTCCCCAACGATATCACATGCACTAAATGTACATACGGCCTTTGTGTTTTTTGTCTTAACCATAATGCTTTTGCCAGCTCGAGCTGTGGAGGTCAGGAAAAAAGGTGGCAGTCTGGTATTTGCGGTTTGCGTGATTCTTATCCGGGTACCAATCTAGCCCGCAATTTGACAAAAGGTGATAATTACATGCTTATGTAGTTAGCTTAACTCGAGAGTCCTACAACGCAGTCTGCCACAATGCAGCAAATGTTGTTCTAGGTCCTGTCGTCCTATGTCAACAAAAGTGCAGATGGAAAAGTGCACAAAATTATATTGCGACTCACTCAGTCAGTTGGCTCGTTTACTTTATACTTGGGGAGAAAGCGAATAAATTTTGAGGTTTTATGCAGCCGGAAAAATGGTCCTTGTTTTTGTTGGCATCCGTTTTTACCGAAAGTATAACTTTTCATGAATCGAGCTAGATGCGGTTATTATTTTAAAGGCAAATGTACCAATTCGATTATGCAACGTTTATAGAGTAGACAGAAAGAGTCCTAGAGTAAAAAATGCTGGTGCTAGCAAGCATATGCCTCAGAAGCTGAACGTCGTAACAATTAATAGCAAAATGGATTCTTCTAGTTGTTGAATCTCCCAGAGGAATGCTAGTCCATTGTTTTGTAAATTGCTGTTCTCTCTCCCATTAGACTTGTAAATAGACTTGGAGTTTTGTCTAATTTTGGCATCAGAGAGAAAACGCCCTCAAGGGCTGTGGCAGAAATTACTTGTGTTTTACTCGGTCTTGATAAAAGATTCAGCAGCTTCAAGTTACTAACTTCATTACTAAATCATAGAAAAGGACACAATACTCGAGTGTATTTCTTCCTTGTTGTACATAATTACAATCATGTACTAGACTGACCTGAATACATCTGACGTTGTTAAGTTTCATTCAAGCTGAATAGCGGGTAATAGATTAGCGTAACAAACATATTTTCTTTGCGTACAACCGTACTGACTGGTGTTACGCGAGCGTATCTTTAAGAATGTGTTTCATAACGTCGGAGATTTCGAAAATAGGCTGTTTTTCCAACTCAATCAAAATGATCAATCATGTATATATGCCTATACAAGCATACATAGCGATAAGGTTACGTCATGTCCCATCATTTTTGCATCGTTAGATAGAAAACTGTCATGCAATTGGTGTGAGATCATGCAGAATCTTGAAAATGCAATAGAAATGCGATCACTTTTGGATAATTTCCAGAAACACCATTATACATTTGTCAAAGACGGTTGGTACCAAGCCTTTTCACCTTGGGAGAAGCTACGAGTTTCAAAGACTTGTGTAGTTTTTTTTGCAGATTTTCGTTGATGGAAACTTCTTTTTTTTAGATAGCTGTAAGTACGGAAAGAAGGAATCTAAGTTTTGGCGGAATTATACATTCACAGAATTGCTAAAATTATATGCACAACCTTGTCTAGCTCCAGAAATGTCAACCCACGCATTTATAAAATAATAGTGAGGCTTGTACTTTGACAATTTTTTAGCTCGAACGCAATATCATTATGCGTCTAGAATTCTATGCACGATCTTTGAGACATGACGCTTTGGTTTTATGTTAACAAAGAAAAAAACCTTCTCTCGGGCTTAGCTGTCTCACAATTTTTGGTTGCTCCCATATAATACGTCTAAATATTGATCTTTTGGTATTGGAAACGGGAAGCTATCGATTTGTTTGTCTTGTACTTGATTCCATCTTCAAGGTTTCCTTCGATGCAGTTTAGATGAAGGTACATATCCGTGACTGCGTAAAAAACAGCTTCCGTCTCCATTTCCTTGTATGAGACTTTTATTGCTTTGCTGGGTGAGTAAATTATGACCATCGCATGCAGTCTTGTGTTTACAAGCGGCCATTAAGTGAATATCAATAGTTGTTCCGAGAATAATACCGATTTTCTCCAACCATGAAAATATACAGTTTTATGTACTTGTTATTATGCAGAGCCGATAAGTCGATAAAATATCGTTCAATGAATTTTCTTACGCATGCAAGTCAATTTTGCAGTACACAAAAATTGGCAACGTTTCCCGGTTCTGACATTGGATCTTTTGCAGTGGGCGAAACCCGTGTTTATGTGCCTCCTCATCCAAGAGCATCCGCTATCGATGTAGGAAATAAAGCATGTGTCATGTAGACTTGACCTTGGTGTTGCAGTTCGTGTAATGTAGCAGCAGTGACAGAACAGCGTGTCGTTCTATGATTATGTTTAATTATAAAGTCAGTTTATGTGAAATGTCAAGTTGCATACGTGTGTAGGTAGCGTAGGTATCAAGCCGACAGGCGATTATCATCAGCCAGGAATTATGGCCGTATAAGAATAGAGCCATGAACCAGGAGCAAAGAAGGACTATGAATTCAAACCTTGAACCGGCCAGGTTGGAGAAATGAACTCTTTCTCTCACTCACTCAGGGAGTCAGGCAAAGCGGGCTTTGAAGTTTATTGTGGTTGTATAAAAAGTTTTGCCACAAAAGAATACTTCCCGACGGGTTCGATCCCAGTCGAATTGTTATTGTTTTTCTCAGGACTCTGCTTGGTCCACAAGAATTTTCCAAGCAAATACCCACTTACACTCTCAGTTCGTACCAAATAATTATAACGGCCAGAGGCAAGTGTCAACTTATTTATTATTCTGCATGTTCACCCGCCCGAGCAAAGCTCCACAGCTCCTAAAATATTAATAACTTCCTCTGAATTGTGCTGTATTCACCAGGTAGCTATTTTAGTGGTTTCTGCTTTACGTCAACGTCCGTGTAAAGCTATGTATACACGGAAACGTATATAAGTATAAATACACTTTGTATCCTTAGAACTGCAGAATGAGAAAGAAAGCAGCTTGGAGTTCTTAAAGTGCTTAAAGTCACACGAGCGTGGATAACGGTTGACTTGTTGTAGCCTAATGAATCACGGCGTGCCAATTTTGGTAATGGGAGGTGAAAGTACCAAGTCAGTAAATTTTTGCCCTTTCCGGAGCCCAATTTAACGAGTTTTGAACAAGGCTTCAAATGACACGTGCCCAATCAGATGGGATATTATTCAATTGGAATTTCTTTGGACCGTGTTAATATGAAAATTTTTGTGGTTCTGGGAAATTTTACCAGGGCAATTTTCCTAGAACGAGCTTTGTTAGGAGTTAATAAACGGTTGCAGAAAATATAACACGTGTGTTGGAAGCTGCCAAATTATTATTAACGAGGGTAGCAAGAAATATGGATCAAATCAAAAATTCATTTGGGCTATATGCCAATCTCGTGGACACTGAAGATGTGTAGATGTGCATAATTCCTACAGACCCCTGTTCAGCTTTACCGTACTGTATTTTTGAAATTCAGACATAGACGGTTGAACGCTTTCTTGTTTCTGGAGATGTATATTTGCAAATAGTGTTGTCCAAATGTTTGGTCAGCTATTGCTTTTTCGGTAATTAAGTTTTGCCGGGGTGAAAATATACACCTATTATCCATCCATCTAGCCAAACATGCCGTCTATATACGTGAACAGAAGAAGTCTATACATGGGTAAAAGCTGATGCCAGAGCTCTATAGGTACAGACCAAAATACAATAATTTATGGCATGCACGGTGAGGTCCACTTTTGAACCAGTTTCAGTATAGAAGTGATCGATAAGTTGTTGAATATTTTACTAGGCACAAAAACAGAGCAAGTTTCTCCTACATACAACATATCGTTCACCACCTGGAAGTTGGCGAAGGCTAGTTGCGAGTGGAAGTGAAAGCCTTTCCGTGTTCTACATATTCCCTGTCTTTCTCGCTTCTGACCACTACTCTTGTCAAAGTCACTTTTGTGCCTTTTTCCAGTGACTCTTTTACACCTGTCCATCGAGAGCGTCTGGGATACCTTTCAGGCTGTTGAAAGAGTCAAGGCGAATACTTTGAATATGCAACAGTGGAAACATTACGGTAGGTCGTTTGTTCCTCATCTGGAAACGGTTTACCGCCAGTGGAAATGTGTTAAAGGACGCCTTTGCATTGAATAAAACTAGTGATGCAGACACGACGATAAGGCGTTACAGATAAACTGGTTCAAACTAGCGACACAAAGCTGTTAATCCAACAGGTGTCTTTGATAATTAAACTTGATTTCATGTTTTCCAAAGTTCGCAGTTGAGAGGACTTGGCTGAAACCAGTTGGACAGGGGCGCTCAAGGCTGTATTCACCAGTCTATCAACAGAATTTACGCATCATGAAGCACGCTTCGGATAAACACGCTTCACTTAAGCGCCGCTTGACGTCATTTGATCTGAAAGAGATGTTATGTTTTGCGTCCACGCTTTCACCAAGTGGTCTCTTTGTTTTTTGTGCAAAAAAACACTTGCACATTGATAATTATCACCAAGATTACGCTTCATTACCGGTTTCGGTCTGAGTGAATGGGTCAGATTCATCTTCTCTATTTCCTGGAAATTGTCCATCCGGTTACACCATATGCCGTATCTTTCTGTTTGCTTCGCTGTCTGCGACGCCTACGAAAGTAAATGAATGTGGCTGCAATGGATACGAACGCTCAAGTGAACGAACAGCCATGCAAGCTGTTTCGCATCAAAATAAAAATTCGGTCCAACAAACTGTTTTAAAGGCTTTGCAGAAGAGCAACATGCATAACGGTTGGATGGGCTCACGCCGGGTCGATGCACGTCGTCTTAAGCAGTTTTGACAGGTTTTTTTCCAAACCTTATAAGCGGATTTTGCAACGTCATAAATCACTTAAGCCTATCACGGCTGATTGTGCAAGTTCTTCTACAATTGCTATGAAGCTTTGTTAAAGGCTACTGGTAAATTTCTACCACATTTCCCCCCGAAAAGTCCGAAAATCAAAGCCTCTTGGAGAACCCTTAAGACCTCTACCCTTAGGCGTAGTTTTGATTTCGTTTCGTTCAAAAGGACGGCAAATGCTTCCGTCACGGGCTGTATAAACATTGAACTGTGTTTGTATTTACACTTTAGTGTTGAATAGGTTTCGGCCTTCGAACACACACACACAGTGCTAAATCCTAATGCTATAGTTTCTACCTGGAACAAGACCACGTTGTTAAATCCATCAAAGGATTTTTTGAAACCACTTTCCTCCTTCTGCTAATTATAAATGCTATTCTTGTTCCTCTTTTAGAGAAGGCGTTAGAACAAAGTCGCTGCCGGGAGTAATTGTCAACATTGACTTGGGCACTTTGTGGGTTTCCTATTCAAGTTGTTGTTGAGTTTCTCGGGATTTTTCTCGATCCTTCTGCAGAGCATCTGTCTTTGAAGCAAGAGTCAGGCATAAGTATAGCTTTCTCGTGTCGCGGCACGCATGCAAGCGATGCATTTCAATTTGGATTCTGCCAACTTGATCCGGTCGGCATGCACAACCTTTGATTGTGCAGATACCTGAAGTGGATATCGATTACTGGAGGTCATGCACTTTTGCCAAAAGTGTTTGCCTTGTAGAATGTGTGAGAGAGCTTGCAAGGGGATAATTTGCTGCCCGTATGCTTTATAACACACATAAGCTTTACCACCGGAAATTCCCCACGTATAAAATTACTAGTTTGCTCTATACTTGCAGCAAAATAGAACTTCCTATTTGTGTTTTCCCTTCTTGTGATTTATGGCCCAAAGTTTTACATGTTCCGCATTCATTTGTCCATAAAGTGCACTTGGTACTTGTAAACTTGGCCAGAGCCAGTTTACTTTTCATCGTCTTTTATCATCACTGGTTGCCGGCCGAGTGACAAGTTTGACGTGTTTTATTATTCCTATCCGCGTGGCAACGAGCAAAGACATCCGCCGCCGCCGCACGAATTTGCGACAAATGCAGGTCAATCGAAAGTCAACACATTTCCAGAAAACTCGTGTTTATTTATTACCATGTAAATTATCCTGGTCTGGAAAGACGTTGGCGACAGTCGGCTTTGTAGATCACAAGAACACCGAAAGAAGAAACTTTGAGACTGTCCCATACGTTCAAGCAATTTTCTGCGGTCATATGCTCTCACCACAAAAGTGATCAAAAGTTCACAGCCCCGCAGCCCTCTTGCAATTAAATCGCTTCATCAGCTCTTGTTGACACTTTCTCGGGACGCTTGTTGCTACCCGAGACCTAGACGTCCAAATTGCCCTGTTTGTCCCTTTCCTTCTACCGCACTTTCACTACTCACGTATGTGTATACAAGTGTTTTCTTTCCCTTCGTTATCTTGAGGGGAAAGCGTTCCGTGAACAAAATCAACGTTATCAAAAGCCAATGTTTGCCAAAAGAGACAGGAGCTGTTCTTAATTTATCATCACTAATTCAGAGCAATGGGGTTCAACTTTTTGAATATTCAGTTATTGAGGTGGCCGGCTGACACGAATCAGCATTCATCTGGTGGAAATTTGTCGTTGACCTGATTTTGCAGGTATGATTACAAACAGCATTGATTGCTCGGATTTCTCGGAGGATTTCACCGAGAACAAGGAAGAACATTCGATGAGCCCAATTAACACCGCGTGCACTTTAGCATGTAATTGGGAAAACAGGGAGGAGATCCAATTACCATTCAAATAATTTTAATCACTCCTTGGGAACAATAACACGTTTGCGCAGCTGGGGAAAGTTTTATGATTTTGCCAAAGTTATTCGGTTGTTGCACTTAATTGTATGAAGTCCAATGACGGCCAGAGAAAACAAAAGATGCCAAAACTTTTGTTACCTCCAAGTCCTGTTTCTTCCCCAGAGGAACAGTCAACCAAATAACAAAAGTTGGGCAACGGACTCTGCAATGAATGCACTCACCAGGAAATTAAAGATTTCTCGGGCAGTCCGAAGATATACAATAAACAGTTTAATCGACAAGTGTGAGCTGTAGCGAATGACCGATTCAAAAGAATTCCATCAACCTGGACAAAACACATACCTGACGGTTCATCGGTCCGAATGAACATTCGTTCCTCTGTTTGATGCTGAGAATTCCTTAAACTTGGTGGTGTAATAAATTGCCAATCTACTTACTCTAGCAGCAACTTTTGTATCATACAACAGGACAATGAGAGAAAATACATTGAGCAAGTTTTTCCACTAATCTGGACCTTGACAATAATACAAAGAAACACGGAACATACTTTCCGGATAGAAACTGTGCTGAAATTTATACAAGTATTTTTGCCCTTGAGAAGATTCGAGACATTAAACTTGTTTCCTTCATCCCATATTTCTTATCGCCCTTTACAATATACTCGGCCATACGTAACCTCAAATAGGTCTCTGAAGAGACTTTATAGAATTTATCACCCACTTCGTTGGTTTTGCAATGCAAGGTACCGTGTGTATCTATATACGTATATATTGCCAGCAGAAGCATCTGGGTAACTTTCGATCTCTCCTTCTCTTATAATTGACACAATGGTGAAATCAATTCGATATATGGCTTAAAAGCTGTATATACCCTTCGCACTTTGAGATCCATTTCACAGCATAATCAAATTCCAAAGTGTAGCCTCAGTGGCAATAAAATTCAGCTACTTTGAAAAGTGTATCGACTTTTAGTTGCTTGTATCGTATTGTGTCTGACACAGTTCAAGATAAAAGCCCCGGTGTAAAAGCGATACTTGGAATGGACGCTTTTTGTGGTTTAATGTACTGTCATGGCTTTTTAGATCTTATTTGCGGACGTGTGGAGAAATGTATTATTTCGCTGTCTTGACAGTCTACATGTTTTCCGTGAGCCGCCTCGGAAATAGAATCGCCGGCGGCAACACCAAGAATATTCACCCCCCCCCTCCTTCTCTGAACATGGAAGCCAGCAGGAGTACAAACATGACTGTACTGAAACTGATGTCCCAGCGTAGACGCATTTCTCCCCGTTTTTATCATCAACCGATTGTCCACGAGTTTCCCCTATTGTTGGGAATATGCAAGAATTTCGTGGTTCCGCCGCTTTTGTTGATGATAGCAATGTTATTAAAATATAGCGGTTCTTTGTGTCGTCTTCAAGTCGAAACGGATCCTTTTGCATCATTAATTCCCAACGCTCGCTTGCTTGCTCTACTTTCTCCCTCATGTCATCTGAATGCCTCGAGATAATCTTTTGGATTGTCTCTTCCCAACAACAACATTACAAGAGTCGTCATTAAAGCTCTCGAACCGTTTACCTACTTAGTTAGGGGCCTCCAATGGCCATCCAGGGCCAGACTATAAACATGTAGACAAGAAATGCCCTCTTGTCAACAATTTCCCACGCTCTTGTTGCGTGTCCAAAACGAGTCACGCGTGTACATGCCCGTCTCCGGAATCACTAGCAATATCACACAAAAGTTACTACTAATCCTACTACCACTACTACCCTGCTTTCACCACCCAACAGTTGTCAATATGTCGGCTAAGATTATCGGTATTGTTTCCTCAGCCTGCAAATATGCTACTAAAATGCACCATTAACCCATTTGGGTATCTTTATCTTCTTGTCCCAGGAGGCAAAGCTACCTGTTTCGGCTTGTGTGCTTCTTAGGAAGCTTCAAGACGCAGTACTTGTTACTTACATAACGCAATATCCACCACCTGCCAAAAACAAGAAGCTTCTTGAACAAACTCACAGCGACCCTGACCCATTGACACTTGGATCAAAGCAATTGGAAAAACTTGTACTTGCAATTGACACCAGGTGTTCTGCCAATAAAGTCGCACCTCGCCAAGAAAGTTTTTTGAAACTTGATCTCAGGTTGAGTGCGGCGATTTTTTTACAAAGCGACAGTAGCTCTTAATCGTTGGCTCGGTCAGTGAAAAGTGGTACAAGTTGAAAAGCTGGCTGGACAGACGTTGGTTGACTGGTGATGAAAATTCACGCAGCTAGCTCCAAAGTTTTTTTTCAAGTGTGGCGGGAATACCAGCGTCTGTCACGTTCTGTGAATAACACTCAGCGTGAAAACTACATTCGGTCAAGTAGCGATGGGCCTTTGTCTGCGTGACGTCCTGGTCAAGCCTCAAGCTAGCAGACGGATCTTGAACCAAGTCAAGTGATTTACAAAAGAGTAAAAGTTTTTACATCCCAACCAGAAGTTGGCTGTATCCTGCTGCGGGGAATCTTGCCGGAGAAGAAAGTATTTCCCAAAGTGTATTATGCGGCAGCGGGTAAACAAGCTGCTTTCTTACCTGCAGCTGAAGGTTTGATGGAGGACGTGTTCATGTATCCCACGTCCAAGGCTGCAACCAAGACCAGGACTCTTGGTCCACACAATTATCTTTTATCCTGTGGTCCATCGTGAAATCTTTCTCCTTGGCTCAGATTTGAGCTCACCTTGCTGTCTATTTGACCATCATCATACAACATTGATAAATTATCCAGGGCCTCGTTTATATACGCTCCCTCGGACCCCAAAATGAAAGCTGTGTTTTGCTTTCTTTGTCTTTTGGCCTGTTCAAAAGCGTACATGCTGTACATTGAGTGAAAGAGCATTATTATTAAAAGCAAAGCATCTGGATAAAGGTAAAAAGGAAGGAGCAAATGGATGGGAGGAAGACGAGAACATCTCACTTGACATTATTTATTTACCGGCCTTGAGCTTTCCTTCCTCCAGAATACACCAACAACAACTGTATTAACAAAGGTAAGTGTGAGACTAGAAGCTTGTCCCTGACACGGCCATTTCCTTCAACTTAATTCTTTCCCACCATCATAGGCTCAGCTCCAAAGTCCAAGCCCCAAAGTAGCCGAGCGGAGGAGGCATTCTTGGTCGATATAATACAGTCCTGCTATTCTTCACACACAAATTGACACTAATAGAAGCTGACTTTTTACGAGACTTTTAGCTTCATGGGATGCCATCAATCCCACACAAAAGACAGGCATCGGCTTTCTTTCTCCTGCTTTCTACTCCCGCTAAATTTCAGTCACTTGACGTGTCTCTCAACTTAAGAACAAAGCACAAGACTTTTCCATCAAAGCCATCACTCAAGAACCAAAAGACCACACATACTTTACACATTCATGCTCTTCTATTAATTAAGCTCCTTCAGACA
The DNA here is from genome assembly GCA_034698345.1 of Sphaeridia pumilis. NCBI lineage: Eukaryota > Metazoa > Arthropoda > Collembola > Symphypleona > Sminthurididae > Sphaeridia > Sphaeridia pumilis. The sequence continues at coordinate 12,670 of JAQGBJ010000150.1, forward strand.
CCTCTCCTGTAGCGAAATTTCTACTAAAGTTGGGCATGTTCGTGAAGGCAGGATGAATCGACCGCTGGGACCATGCATAACTTATGCGATTCTGGTTCTACCAAGCCTTGAATATTTTAAACCTTGACCCTCGGTAACAAAACTTGAATTGTTCAACAATGCATAGATTCTAAGCGTCTCCAGGACGCTTCCAGTAGACTCTACCAACGATTTCATGATGAGTGTCCAGAATAACTGATGAGGACGTGAAGCAAGTCTTGTTTATTTTACCTCTTCGCCCAAGTGTCTTTGGTGTCTTGCGGATCAGCTTAGAAACCTTTTACAAAATAGCAGGAAGGAATAGCAGAGGGCAAAGATGTTGGTGGCAAGGTGAAGGTCAAAACGGTCATTGGAATAAACCGACCTCTGCTGCGGTTTTATATGATTGGCAGTTGTTTTGAACCGTACTGATCAATTTTGAAAAGGCTAATGAAATTTTAAACGCTCATTTATAAATTCCAGACGTCACAGAAAGTTTATGGATGGACTCGAGCTTTGGAGCTGTGGCAGTAGTTCAAGTCGTCTTCCTCGTCGTCCTCTGTATCTTGGGCACTTTGATAAATTCCCTTGTTTTTTGGGTATTCAATCGACGTCCAGCGCTTCGCTCTCTGTCGAACCGGTAAGTGTCGTTCGTTTTTACCTTTTGCATGTTTCATTAGTTTTATGAAGAAAGAGATCTTGCAAAAATACCAGACAAACAAATATACCGTGTTCCCTCCAAGGACATGTTCTAGAATGGCGCCTGCAAAAAGAGCACGTGTACAAAGTAGCTCATAGCCGACTGTTACGGGAGCTATTGCTTTCAAGGTATGTTTCATAAAGGTAGGAATTAGCCGCTTGGGACATTAAATATTAAGGAGCAAGAAGCTTGTCCGAGTGAACATGACGGTTGCGCAATTTTGCATTCTTCTTGTTCTTCATTCTTTGAATTTTTTCTCTTCCAAATAAAGTTTTAGTAGCTCGACAGTAAAGGGAAAGACATGAAACACAAAGTTTTTCAAAATTACAATGATGGAGAGCCTTTTTATACGTTATGCGTAATAATAGAGAATTGTAAAGGTGTGTGTGCAAGCTGATGTGTACTGAAAGAGAGATATGCACACATTTCCGGTCTTTCTCCTGAGCAATATCCTGTTGTTTGTTCCCTTTGAAAGCACATGGGGCATTTGATTTTCGTAGAAACGTACGTTGAACGAACGGAAGGAAAGGTGCACTCAATCAGACCTGATTAGATTTCCGAGGCAACATAAGCTTCCAATAGAACATTGCCAGAATATTCCGTGTGTCTGTCTCAAACCCTTGAAATTTGTCTTATTTCCTTTCCCATCTCGGTCAATTTTTCTTTCTCCATCCATTTCTTTTGCGTCCTCCAATTTTCACTCTACCTAAGGGAAACACCTCGTTTTCCGGCAATCTATTCCTCAGATCGCTTCATTTACCCACCTATCACCTTTTCATCCAGACAAGGTTGCTCCAGAGATTATTCAATACAAACTCTCATTTCTAGAATGGATGCTTTCATGCGAGATTTTTCCAAGAAAGCTCTGTTTTCAAGCAATTTTATGACTCCACAAAATCACCTTGTTTCCTTTTTCAGAGCCAGAAATAAAAAACACAGAATTGAAAATTTGATGACTGTTTAGAACTTTAGAAAATATTTCATATGGCAGCCTGTAAGGACTTTTTTGCCCTTTTCTTCTAAACTTGTATGCAACTTAAAAGGATGCAATGTTTCTACAAAACACAAGGCTTAATGCTGTAGTAAACCATAACAACAACCATACGTCAAGCTGCTTAAATTTGCAAAAAAGAGCTTTATACAATATAGCCCATGAGCTCAAAAAGTTTTAAGCTTTTTTGACAAAAACCCAATCAATCGCCGAAACTGGGTAAGGGCCACATGCTGCCGCAAACTTGTGTGTCTTGTGTGCACACTTGCGTTTGGCCTCATATTTGCTTGTTCTACTCTCAACAACGGATTACAATTAAAAACTTTCATGTATAGTATATGCCGTCAGAGTGATCCACTTGTTTCTGGAGTCAGCAGCTGCGAAACTAGGCACTTGAAGTTGCGAGAGAAGACAATTTTGAAGTTTCTATGGCTAAAGCAATTTTCTTCCAGCCTCGGAGGATGGATGATAATCCTCCATCAGTAACTTTCCAAAAATACTTAAAATACACAAACAGACAGACCAAAAAATGCAGAGAGATCATATAGAAACTAATGTTCAAGCTTCTCGTCAAGTAAACACTTCGTTACAACAGTTACGGAAAAAGATTTTTGTTAGTATTGAATTTGGCCTACTTTTTACCTTTGTGCATCGAAAAAGAGCAATATAGGGAAGTATCGTATGTCTCATAACAGAATTTATTTTTGGAACTTACGAATCTGCGGAATAAATAATTGCGACAACAAATACTATACCGCTTTCTCCAACCCTCAGGTAACAAAATAATTCCATGCCCTCTTTACGCAACCAGTTGCATGAATGCTCCGCAAACTTGAGACTTACATGTAAACAAGCTAAATTCCAGGGACTGTTTTCGCAAAATTATCCTTTCGAGGAAGGTTTCTTAACCAAAACCGTTCTGTCTCTTTGCATGTGCTGACGTTATTTCCTAATTCATCGCGTTACTAAATGGCAAGAGCAACATAACATTACAGAAGAAAAGTGAGTCGCATAAAGATGGGATGTAAAATCGGTCTCACGATACTTTCATTCCGGAGAGTGCTCCTGGGTATAACAATATAATTAAAGCCAAAGAAAGCGTTCAAGTATGCAATGAGTCCGACTTCCACTTGATGAAATTGTAATGCTTTGCTTTAGCCGTGTCTTTCCTTATTCGTGGCACGAGCTCTCCAACACAATTACATTTACAATGTGACGTATAAGGAAAATTCTAGACTCAACGCCTCGAGGAAAAAGTTCTCGTTGTTTACATTATACATGACTGAAGCAAACCTTGTTCTCCTTAAGCGCTACAAAATGTGCAATTACAGGCACTTTATAATTTGAGACGATTGTCAGCAAATAGTTGTAGGCATGTCCATGCCCCGTTCAAAAAAATGACGCCAGAAAATATAGGTGTGAGCTGCAATGGCTTTAAAAATAGGTACACATTTCATGTGCCAGATTGTTCCATGTTTGTCTACATCGTAATCGGTCGAATCGTGCTCAAGTAATGTTACTGCGCCTATAAATTTAGTTTAATCGTCTTTACACGAACGCTTTATAATACCACGAGATAACGTGACGATTTCAGCAGTCCAACATGGTCGTTTGAACTTTGCGTTCTCGCTGGAAACGGTTCAATGTCATTGTCAGTAATTTCAAGGTATAGAAATTACATACAAACACTGCTAGCAGGTTGGTGTTGTTTGTGTCAGTTTAAACACATGTTAACTGCGCTAAGGGCATTTTGACCCAAATTTCTATGCTGGACAGCTACTACAAAAGATCATGCGGCCATTTAATCCGAACTCTGACAACATATTTTCTGGTTGATTTTGACAGTTGTTGGTCGTTTCATGCGAAGCCTTTTATCCCTGAAGGTACTTGTGATTCGAGGGTCTGTTTCGGTGCCAACAACTAAAGCAACGTGCTCGAGTGTCAAAAACAAGGAAATATAAAGGAATATATTGAGCTTGGACTTTGTAAAATAGTTCAAATACCCTGGAGAAAAAATATCCGCCATAATAATCCCTTCTAATGTTGTCCCATCTTTCAGCTGTAAATTTATAAAGTTTGCACAAAAGCATGGGCGAGAACAGTTAACTTTCTCCGTGGACGAACCTTTTGTTCAGGCCTTTTAGAATTAAAATTTTGTATATTTTAAGACAGCTAAAAGCATATATACATGATTGAGCCATATGCCAATTGTATCCTGACATTCTAAAAGTAGACCAGTTATGCACATGGTGTAAATAGAGCGTTGCTTCCAAGGATGTACCTGTTGTTAAAAGCCAGGAGCTCCTTGTTGTGCCGGAAAGGAGGACATGCAATTTAGTAGGAACAATAATTATTTATTAGATCACCTACTCTTGATTGTCTTTTGTACGTGCCGACGACCTAACCGCACCTACTTTTTACCGAGCTTGACAACTGGCTCAGAAATTGGTCATTCTGTCCAACACTCAGGCTTCTGCGAAATACCGGGGATTCCAATACTTTCATAAGCAAAAGCCTCATCATGCACCTGGCCCCCGGCACTCAAGTCACGATAGCTCGAACTGACTCCTGAACTGCTGACCTCATTGCGTTACTGACCAACACACCGCAAAATAGCTTCACGGAGTTTTCCCCCTTTCTGGAATTTTCCAGTCCGCAGGTTATTCGCGCAAAAATTGCAGAAGGAAACTAAACAAGTATCCGAAATTTCCGTAAATTGGCTCTACCATCATAAATATCTCTCTAGATTCCATGTAATTGTCCCCAAGTAGACAGGAAACACTTCCGCGATGGGATCATGTGCCGTTTCATAGTACAGAGCCTGGAGGTTGTCGTCATAAATGATCCCGGACTCTCGCTCTCAATCACGCGAACCTCTCAATCTTGTTGTGTATCGACCTACATTGAAGCTATTCCCAGGTTTCCACCGCTAATGAGAATATCTCACAGGCCGGCCACAAGACGATATAGAGAGAGAGAAACAAGGGTCACGACTGGGTTAGCCGGCCGAACTAAAATAAGGAAGGTGACCAGACCCAGAAAATTGCAGTGGTTGTAATTCCTGTTCAAATATGTACTCGTGTGTTCTCTCTGTATTCTTTTCCTCAATTAGCAGCATTTGCAGTAGATTCTTTTGCGTAACACACATGGCACCCTTGCTTCCTTCTCAAACTTTGAGGACATGCAATGCAATCAATCTTGTTGGCAACAAACTACATATTAGCCGAGGTCCAAAGATGGATTCTCAAACGCCACGTAAACTATTTCTATGAAATATGAACCAACATGGGTTACGTAAGGTATGTCATTAGTGGCTATATATACGTACGTGTGATTCTTGATTCCAACATAACCTATGAACATGACCCTTGGGGAAAGCTGGAACACATATGGACTTTTATTCCAATTGACCAGCTATGATGATGAGATGTTAGAAATCCAGAATTATTTCATATCGCAAAAGAAAGTTTTGGTAAAGTACCAGAATACCAAGTGCAATTTGTGAATTCGATCAAGACATATTTTTCTACTTGGTTGACTTGGAATTTTTTGTCACCAAGTCTCATATGATAGAGAGTCAAAAAGTCAATGTTCCCATTACCAACGCACTTTGTATGGACAAATAACATTAAGAATTGATGAAGGTAAAAAAACTAAAAAAGAGTCTCTTTGATTTCCTTGCAGGTTCGTGCTGAGCTTAGTAACAGCCAACTTTCTCATTTCGAGCATAACAGCGCCGCTCCTGCTCCTCGAATCGGTTCTTCGTCAATGGATCTCCACCGAGTGCATCGACGAAATCATTTGGTTGATCTCAAACAGTGTAACCTTTTCTGCTATATTTTCGACGGTTCTCATCGCCGTCGACCGCTTCTACGCCGTCACGAGCCCCTTGCACTACTCAATGACAATTACTCGCCTTCGAAGTCAGTTGATGATTGTGTTAGCGTGGATTTGCGGCGTAGTCCTGTCCCTCCCTTACACGATAATTTGTAGCATTCCATTCAGTGTTGAAATGAGGCAAAATCTGCACATGGTTTTCAGTATTGTTCAAATTTTCCTCGGTTACGTTTTCCCCTTCCTCATCCTCTTTTGGCTTTACTGTCGAATGTATAATGCAGCTCACCGAAACTCGGAGCGGACAAGGAAACACTCCATTTCCGGTGAGCTCCTGACTGTGATGGATGGAACTACTTCCATGATTCCACAAGGGATTGACTTTCTCACGCACTACATGAATCCATTCTCCAAGACGCCAATGGCCGGCTCCGTTCAGCATCAGTCGTCTGTGACCTCTGCCAACGGGACGACCACCACCACAACAACCACAACCTCAACCAACAACACCCACCACCACAACAATAACAATAACAACACATTACAAAACGCTTCATCAAATTCAATTCAGCCCTCCAGGGAAAAGAAACATCGGCGGCGATCTTCGAACGGAAGTTCATCCTCACTCCTCTTTCGCGAAGAAGGTAGAGCAATCAAGACGGCCTTCTTTGTCCTCGCCGCCTTTCTTCTCTGCTGGACACCCAGCTTTTCTTTCATTCTCGTCTCCGAACTGGATACTTATGGCAGCGGAGGCATCAACAACACCAGACTTCGCCCCCAAATCTACTACAAGGCTTATGACGGCTGGGGCAAATTCATCTCATTGACCGGCATGCTTCTTTCTGCCATTGTCCACCCCTTTATTTACGTTTTCCGCAACAAAATGGCGTACAAAGAAGTGTCAAAACTCATGTGCGGCTTTTACCGCTCAGCTACCAGAAAGCCCTTTGGCGGCAAGGAGAGCCAACCCCTTCGCAGGTACGAAAGTGGCTCGAGCAGGAGCGGCGGCAGTGGTGAGTACCAGCCAACTCACAACGACGACCACTCTGACCATTACCCGGTCCATCAACATCCCGTGTACACGCCAAGTACCAAAAGCCCTAAAAGATCCTCGCTGAAATCGTTAACTCCCCAAAGTTCACTCAACTCCACCATTACCAACGTCAACAGTCTTGGCCCAGACTCGCCCATCATCCTCAATGGGACTGGAGATCGGGTGCACTTCGGACCGTATCGACCGGAAACGGGGAAACCGCCGCCATTTCTCCGATCCCTCACACTCCCGGAGGCACCTCATCGCGTCAAGTTCCCGCCGAATCTCATTCGTCAAAAGTCCTATTACCCCAGAACCAACTCGGTATCTGCAGAACTGACCCCTGCTCTAAGCCGCAAATCTCGATTTGTTCGCCAAGATTCCATTTGTTCAATCACGTCGTCTGATTCTGTCCTCGTCATTTGTGCTGAAGAAGCTGCAGCCGCCGCTGCAGAAGCCAAAAAACAAAATGAGCACCAACAATACGCATCCATCACCTGTAACAACAAAGATCAGGTTCATCCAACTTCCTGCGTACGCCAAGACTCCAATTTTAGCGAGTCCTCTTGTAAAACTACAGACAGCGGTGTTGTCCTCGATATGCGACCATCAAATACCATGATTTCAAGTAGCCAAATTACCTCGGCCCCCATAACAACCACCTCAAATGCAAGGTTGGCCAAAAACGGCATTGTTGTATCAAGTCGCCCGTCGAGTACTGCGATTTCCAATCATGTTCAATGCCTTCAAACCATAATCTAAAAGCAGCGACAAAGCAAATTGAAGCGCCCATTGCCCAGAGACTTCTCCTACTATGTATGATATTTGATGGCAATTGTGATTCCTGTAAATGTTATGAATATTCATGTACCTTTGATGTCAACGGAATTGATGTACCTAATCAAGTTAGACTTACTCGATGAGTTTGCTTTATAGATTCAAGCAAATCAAAAGCATTTCCATTTCCAAAATGCTGTCACGACGCCCGTGTAAGATTTTAACGCTACAAGCGTGTGCCAAAGGATATTATTTCTGTAGAATCTTCTTGCAGTGCTGTTAAACTATACCGTAAATGCTGTGCAACCTTAGTGCAAGTTTCGCAACTTGCTCACTGTAACTCATATTGATCATTCCGTACGTACAATCGTGTTTTTCGTTCTATGGAGCCGTGTTCTCTAGAGCAGCACAACTTTTAGCAGCTGGTAACTAAAATAAATATCTACTGATTTGTAACTAAATCCTCTGTGCACATTGGCAAAATTGTAATTGATCCACAATTGTCGATCGATTTTGAGTCAAATTTATATTTGGCATCTCTTTTCAGAAGACTCTATATCTATCACATCAATATCAAGGAACACATTTTCCTAAGTTTAAGTTTAGCCAACACCTTATTCAACATTGATCTGGTTAATATTGACAAGATTTGAGTTTCACAGAATATTCACGTATTGCGTTTTGAGTTTAGCACCACCGACGTTATACTACTACTACCTCTATTTAACATCAACCTGCTATTTGATCTTCTACAATCGCTTAATAGTGTAATTTCTTTATACATGTAGATGACGAATACAACTGATACTTACACCTGGATAGGAATGACTAGTTCAGTATGCATCAGTAGCAAGTAGTAAACAACAAACAAAAGTTGTATAATGGAACAACAACAGAAACGGATAGGTACTAGGTATACAAATGACACTGTTCGAGCCACGCAACTACAGTTTGAGAACTTGACTGAATTTCATCACGAAAACAGGAACGCTATAAAAAGTATCTGTGGGACATTTCTGTTCAAATTCTGCAACAAACAACGAACAAAATGTTCTCGATAACGCAGTTGATTGTTTCAGATAGGCCTAAAACGATGTCATGATTTGTACATGATTGTAACCCAAACTCCAGATTAAGAAGATTTCTTCAGTCTGGGGCTTAGTGATGGTTCCCTGGCATGATCGCCGACCAAATGCTCACTTCCAGCAAGCATGGGAAAAGCCGTGGGACGCTTTACGGATCTAGAAGCAAAAACATAATTCAAGACTTTCTAGGGGAAACAGTCCGATATGAATCGCTACGATACCTTTGTCGTCTAATTGCAGCTGATTGCCCTGGTAAACCGAAGTAGCCTCGAGGAATGACCATTCTCGCGTTACCATGAGCTGGACGCGACCCGCCATGCGCCATTAGCTGGGTAAGGTGCTCCGAGTAGCCATCACTCAAGATGGTAGCCATGCCATGTTGTTTCTTTGAGACTTTTCCGATTATGTAGATGTGCTCTTGAGGGACTTCGATGGAATTGTACACAGCAATGTCTTTGCTACTGCCGTATGCTGCATGAATGATCATTCGATGTTCCTAAAATCAAACGGAACGCCATTCAAAATCAAAAATTCCCAAATCACAGTCCACATTTCACAACTTTTACATCAATATCTGTCATTCTTACATTCACTAGATTCTTTAGAAAATCAATCTTGTGAGCAAGAAAGTCGGTAGAGAAACCATCAGCAAACGACACCAAGCCGTGGGGGAAATTATGTTGCGCCAGCCACGTGACCACTCGATGATGTTGCATGTCTGGACGTCCAGTGACGTATATGATCAAATATCCCAGCTCCTGCCAGTGACTGTAAATGCGAAGAACCAAAATCAGCCAACAACCATTTTTAGCTGGACGTCAACTGGTATCGTTAAAACTCACCGGGTTACATCTACAGCCCCAGGTCTTACACGTGGGTCTTTACCGGTTACCGAAACGCTTGCAGTAAAGGAACCGTCGATACTGAACACCACACATTCTGTACTCGGAGGAACTACTGCACAGTAGAAGTCAACGCATGTATGATCACCCCTGTAACACAATAAGGTTCCATGATAAAATAGCCGAAATTTCGATAGGCCGAATTCTCCTGCAGGTCCAAAAAGATACCTGACGATAATCTTCACAGGGTAAATTCCATAACCCAACGTATGCTCTTTAGACACAGTGTGGATCATCCGTCCTGTCTTATCGGTAACATCTTCCGCAACATGCACCCATTCTCCAGCAGGTGGATCCTTCATAATGTACACGTCAACTTTTTCCCCCGAAAGGCTGACCATATCCAAAGGTCCATACATAAATCGAGCCCTCAAAATAATAGGATGACCCTCTAAGATGATGATGTCATTCGCACGATGGTTTGCGGATAAGTTCTGACAGAAGACACACGGTCATTTAATGGATTTTCACCAATTGACCAGAAATTGGTTCGTACCTTCAGTTTTACGGAAGTCCTCTTTTTCATCCACTTTTCTCTAGGATTTGGAGGACAGAAAGATCTGATTTCCTTGTTTTCCCGGTTCAGCATAGCGTTACTCTCTTGTACGCCAATCTAAAAACAAAACTGCTTAGTAGATACAGAATCTGGATAGTTTGCGCACACAATACATAATAAATACCTGTCTCAGTATGAACGCAATGACATCTGCAGACTCCCAGTAGCTGGCATGGAACAAATGCGGAAGTGAATTGGTTGGAAAACTAGCTAACGACTCTGGACAGTAGAGAGCGTAGTCCATTCTTTTGTTGCCCCACCACTTTTGGGTTACTGTGGAGTGTATCAAATACAATTAGCAAACTTTTTCACATAAATTCACTCAGTAAACAAGCACTTTAGCAACTAAACCAAAACGAGGAAACACAAGGGTATGATAACAAGCGAACAATACTGCGGTGTTAATGCTGAAGATAATTACGAGCGTTTATAGCTTGAAGAGGTAAATTTTCAAGACATCCCGACACTCCACTCTGAACACTAATTTCTGAAGGGCGTCTAAACGAATGCGGTGTAGTATTAAAAACTGCAACGCCAGCGTTGTCCAGGAACGCCTGAGGATACGAGTGAATGCTTTCCACTACGCAAGAACATGATACAATTATAATCTAAATGCTCTCGAAAACGAGTCCCTATCGAACCTCCTTTGTTGTCTTTCAAGTTACTTACATAAATGGTTAGGTTGACCATCCCCCAGCGGAAATTTGGCATATCGAGCAACATTTACGGGAGGTACGGCCGCAAAGGATGCTGAAACCAAAGGTTCCATACGTACAGCCAGCGGGTCGGTGGGATGAAACAAATTGTATACTTGGTGACAGGGGCGTGTCAAGGAAGCTGTCGAAACAAGGATATTTTTTGAAATTGATAGCAAGAATCCGAGTAGTTTGTCGTAAAATTGTACCTAGCTTGTCATCTGATTGGAGTTTTCGATGAGCAAGTACCATGGACAATGGAGATCCAAAAGTGAAAAAATCTGAAACCTCGAATTCCAACTTCACTTGTTCACCTTCGCTAACAGAAGAAAATCTTCGAGGATTAGCCGAAACCAGCTGAGATCGTCCGTCTGCATCTCCTATAAAAAACAAAACTAAGATATGAGCAACCACAGCTTAACAACAACTTTTCCCCGTTGACGTACCATATATTGAGATATCTTCATCGGAACACCTATGCGATCTAACCATAGCATCATATGCCAGAAGAGCACCCATTGAGTCACCGATAGCTATTATTTGACCATTGAAACCAAGGCCCATTTTGCTTCTCGTGAATTCATGATACACTTGATTAGCAATTTGAGCTGTTTTCGTGATTGCTTCGGAGTATTCAGGTTGAGAAGTAACAAGGAGAGGCACTGCCCCCACAGGAACAGAATCATGAGTCATCTGCGGATTGTCGCCAGTTCCATATGTATCAAAACTATATGGACTTAACCTGCAAAGCAAAACCATTTTAAAGCTAAAAGGAGTAAGCAAAGATTTGATAGGAGTATGAAACTTACCCTGTCAAAATACTCAATGACTCGGAACAAACAGCTGGGCATGAAACCAATTTTATTGCTACATGCCCCATCATGTAAGGGTAGTGCTGTCGAATGACTGATTCAAATGCTCCTCTGAAAGTTGTGATGTCTGATTTCTTAGTCTGCAAGTCAGTGATAGAGTCCAAAACGCTTCCAGCGTGAAAAACTAGACATAACACTGTCGTTTGGCATGTAGGTGCTCCTGGTTGTAAAGTCGGGGAACCAGGAGGTATCTCGTCCATGCTTAACTTGGTGGTTAATTTGCGGTTTTGAAGTTTTTCTCGTTCGGCTGCGATGCGTTGCAAGAACGGTGGCGCAAAAATGCTATCATCCAATTCTGAAAAGCGAGTGACCAAAATTTATGTAATAAAATAACAGTTCTTTACTGAAATTCGGCAGTGATATCAGCTCACTACCTGATTCTGTAAGGGAATGTGGTTCTTCATCATGATGCACATCTTCCATGGAACTCCATTTCGTCAAAGTTAGTCCATCGTCATTATCTATGTTCAAAATAAAATCAATGAGCTAATCGAATGTTAACCATTTCAATTGAGACTATTCATCAACAAATTAATTAACATACCAACACAGTCAAAGAATTCATCTTCACTGTCCGACTCCGAATGTTTTCGCATTAAACTCTCAACCCTCAGGCTTGCCAAGAGATCCATCGGCTTGTTTCCAAAAGATCCAGAGGCTATCGTAGCATTTGATGATGTTCTTGATCGAGACCTTGACCCTTTCAGCTTAGTTACAGCTTCATAACTTGGAGGGGGTACGGGCACAACTGCAGTTAGACTTGCTTCCGCTTGCAACACTTTCATCATATCTACGCTCTGTGGTGCTTCTTCGCACAATGTGTACGTTGAAGATTTCGAAGATATCGGTATATCTTCAACTGGACTAATGGGAGTCTTCGCAGATTTGTACGTGTCAGGCTCTTCTTCTTCACTATCGTCAACGGTGCTTTCTTCACCCATCATTTTCCTCCGTAAAGACTCTTGAGTCTGCCTTTCCAAAACCCTGATGTCATCCATGGTAAGGTACACCCATTCGTCCTGCCAAGCCCACGCTTGCCTATGAGCCCTGAGCATAGTCTTTCGCAACCCTGCAGTAGTAGAAAATCAAAAGAAAACTGACAAATATTCAAGGAACACCGGGGATCAGGAAGACTTTTCACTCACCGACACTGTGGATATAATTTTCCAGCTTTGATTGCATCCCCCAAATTTGTAGTTCAACCTTACAAAGTTTGTAGGCTGTCATGATTGCTTGTTTGTTCGACTGTGGTGGAGATTTATTCTGTACACAAACAACCCCATAATTATGCTGAAGATTACCCTAGCTAGATTCAAACTTCGGATTGTACATCCAACATTTCAGATCTCGGAAAAACTATTCACGTACTTGACACTGTCTGGAATATTCTTCAATCCAGTTGTCTCCCAAAGGACCTCTTTTTGTTTTCTGTGATACATACAGCTTTGGATCTTCTTCTCTGACATAGTCGGCCCCGGTCAGCTGATCTTTCACGATGTCGATAACATCTAAAACACAAACCAAGCAACTTTATGAAGATGGCAACAACTTGTGGCTGATGATATTAAGTATTCATCAACTCACCAACCGTCCTGTTACGTAGTTCAGAATCACTCAACTTGAACACATTATCTTGATGTCCACCGTCGTCGAAATAGTAAGTTTCGATTTCCAACGAAAATCGCTGGACCAAGGGACACGCATAGCACGTTTTCGTGTACGGATATGCGTTCCATGCTTTTTCTTCAACAGCCAGACGAGAGATTGGCAACAAGCTTTTAAACCACCCAGGCAGGTGGGACCCAATGTGGTAAATCTTATGAGTATACTGCCCGGAACCACCAGGACCATTTTCATAAGGTTCGTTCACAAGAATTTCAATGCCACTCTCAGCTCCCTTGGATTCATCCCTACTTTTTTTCTGAAACAACCAAATAAGCAAGTTAGCCAGGTAACCTAACCTTCGCTAGTAATTCTAAACATGCGCCCAAATTGAAAACTTACGGCTATCATATACAATTGAGCAATCTGGTACTCCTCCACAGATAGCGGTAACGGTATCCGATACTCTTTGATGAGCATTTTGATTCAGGATAATATCACAACGTTCCTTTCAAATTCAGCAATACACTGTCACATACTCAAGAGCGCGTTAATTACGTCTCTGCCATGGTCATGGTGACAAACAAGCTTCAACGATATCCTCCTAGACGCTGAAAAATTTTACCGTCCAGTACGCCATGACATGACTGTTAACGAAATCTGTGAAAATAATATTACGCAATTACTGAAGTGATCATATGCTAGACAGAAAAGTGTTCGACTCGTCGTAGAATCTAAATTGATTGGCAGTAACTCACCTCCGGTTTGGCACTCTCCTTCGGAAGACTTTTTGTTGACACAATTTTTTGCGAAAGAATGCAAGGTTGCAGAGTGACGCAAACGAATCCTTATTGAATTAATCCATTTACCGAATATATTGCTAACGAGTCTTTCAACTGACTCCACCTTGCAACGACAAGGATTTCTGTCAGGAACATGCCAACGAGCTTTGATTTCCTGACAAGTTAAAGTCATTTAAATGTAATTGCAGCAGGTTTAAACTATTAGGAACATCTAAAGGTTAGTGTTTCTAAAGCTAAAAGTTACTATACGTGATTTGTGTTGTTTTTCCTTGGCAAAATTGTATATCCATGTAAACACAGAAGGAGTCATCAATAACCATTTTTTCTCTTTCATAAACTCTATGGCTCTTCTGTGCAGGTCTCCCCGCTTGCTTTCGCCTCGTGGAGCAACGTTTTCGGCTTTATTTCGATTGCGAAAATGTGTCCGATTTATACTTTTGAAAATACATGAAACAATTCACTCAAAATTCCATTTAACCCGGATTTTCCAAGTTGCTAGTTACCATTAAGCTAGTCAGTCAGTTTTAACCATGAACTTTGGCTTCAGTTTCGTTTCTGGCTGTAAAACTGTGTCGCAGCTAAACTACCCTTAAGGTCACCTTCAGTCACAGATGTTCAATGTGGGCTGGGCTGAAACGGGCTAATTTAATTTTATGATACACATCGACCATAACCGGGTCTAACCCTATCCCCATAATAATGTATGACCTTGTAAACATTGAATCCTGGAAAGTAAATAGAGCATATCTGAAAGCTTTCATTGAACAAGCACGGGATATCAAGTCCTTACAGAGAACAACTCACAGAGTTACCATGATGTCATGATATCATTAAACCTAACTAACTGAAATAGCACTATGATAACATAACCAGAGGTCGAGGTTCAGTCATAAATTGTAAAGTTTCTTTTATAGTTCCTTGTCAAAAGCAAAATCTTTAGATTCACCCAAGTCAGTTGATAAACTACACGCGACCAAGAAATACGCCTTTAGTTTTTGTACTTTTAAAGCATAGGAAATGTCCCGAATATAATCAGTCGGAACTCCGAATCGGGTACAAGTTATCTCAATGTACTTTACAAAATTAGCGCTGCTGAGCGCATTATTGCTCTTCGTTGGAGTTTCCGGTGAAGATCAAGTGAGTATTTTGGCGTCTTCGGAAAAGAAAGCTTTCTAAATTTTTCTATTCCAAAATTTAATAATGAAAAGCATTTTTGATTAAAGGTTGTTGGTGGACAAGATGAACGTGTAGACCAGGAAGAACCTCCAACCCGAAGTACCTTCTATTCCCAAGCACAACCCTTTAATTTGACAGCTTACATTGCTTCGCTTTTCGGTCCTATTCCATCAGCCCCGCCCATTTCGTCTTACACACGACCTTTGATCTTGGCACCACTGGAACCAACTGACGATCACGAAGTAGATGACGATAACGACGACGAACCATGGACTCCAGCACCCAAGAAGTTGCTCTTAAACTCAACTTCAACGACTCCCGCTTCGTCAAAAAAGTCCCGAAATGCTCCTACTCCAAACAACCCTTTCAACATTTCCTTCAAAGAGCGCGATGTGAGCACTTACCTGGACTACGTCCAGAACCATGTTTCCTTCCATTATCAACTAGCCTACCTGGACTCGCTCTCAGACCTGATGAGGTCAGAAGGCAAGTTTCTGTCTGAAGACCATACGATCGAATTCGGCCAAGTTCTCTACAATGTCCTGGAAACTCACAAGAATTCCACTGATGAAGTATGGTCCAAGAAGACTGAAAGAAAAATTGTTCGCCGGTTCCTCAAGTTCATCATGGCCATAGATCCGGACAAGTTCCTGGCTGGGAAAGCCATTAAAAGCATGGGCGACGGTTGTGGATCCTACGTAGCGAACTTCAAGTGGCTTTCGAAATCCTTCTTTGAACTGCTACTAGCTCATAACGTTACCGAAGGCTACGAAATTCTAATGGAAGTCCTTATCATTCGGAACGCCAATTTAACCCTCGAACAGCTTCAGGACATCCAGTGCCTGTACTATGACACATGGGGAGGCCTGAGGGACGGCAAATCCTACTTGTTCCCAGTCTACGATAGCGAGTGGCTCAAACGAAACGAACTGTTCAACCGAACTGTGATGACATCCAGTATCAAGAATATTGTGGAAACAACCATTAGCGAAGACGATTCCGGCCCCAAACGGAAACCATCTCCAGAACTTCTTCAAATGCTCTCAGTCTTCTCCGACGTTCTCCAGAAAGTCGAACTGGAACGAAAACGAGTGGCCTTGTCCCAACCCCTACAGTTCCACAAACTGGTAAAACGACTCCAACCTAAATTCCTTGCTCTCGCCAAGACTGACAAATTCCTCGATGTAGTAGACAGCAAAGACCTGTTCGCTGCTACAGTCGCTGAGGCTGTAATGGACACTTTGGTCCAAGGCAATGGAACTTTGATCTTCAATATTGAAAGCCGCCAAGACCTGGCTGCCTTGCATCAGCTTCGACTTGCTGGAGTCTCAACGTTGTACTATGCCCATCAAGACTTTTGGAAAGTTCAAATTGTCAAACGTGTCAGGGACCTGTATTCCAATGGCGGTAGATTCCGCCACCTATTCGCCAACGCCATGAGACAAATTCGATTGTTACCCCTCGGCCCTATGCTGTTACAAGGATGTGAGACCCTGAACCAGTTGATGCTTCAGACACCGCCCAGAGATGCAGAGACCAGCAAATCTCGCATCGCAAATTTTGCCACGACACTTCATTTCCTCCAAGCAATGTGGTCAAGCGACGACTTTACTGTCCACAGTCTATCGGAACAAGTCCAGATTCTCACCGAACACGGAGTCAACCAGCTCCTGAAGCTAATGATAATCATCCCCGCCTCAACCAGTAAAAACAACTCTGAAACTTCGTTTGCTGAAGTCGGCGTTCGGAAAAATTCCACGGGATCTGACGAGCTCGTTGTGGTCCCCATAAAGTCCGACAGGGACGACGAGGACGCAGGACTTGAAACGCTTTGGCAGGTTCAATTGGGTTGGGTCAAGAGTACTTCCGAGGCGTATATTGAGCCTACAATCAAAATGAAGATCATGTTAGCTGGCGACTACGATGGGGAACTGACGGTTGACGAAACAGAAAACAGAATGGCCTACAAACAAGGGTTTGAAGAATCCAAAGGGTTCTGGGACCTCGCTCTGACTCGAGGCTCCACTGCCTTTCAGCTCATTTACCATGACGGAGGTCTTGAGAGCTTCTTCCAACTCGAAGGCGACCCTGAACAAGGGGTCAGGCTGAGGCCCAAACATTTCATGATGCACCAGCTTCCCGAGAGCTTTGTCCCAGCCCAATTTTTTGTCGTACCTGCCGATGAATGAGCTTTAGCTTTCAAATTTAACCCTTCTTCTGTATGCAGTCAGTCAACTTTTAGTTAATTCCGGCTGCTATAAATAAATAAATGTTAAAATGGACTGACTGAGTGAGCAGATGCAAGTACTGTAAATCCCATTATCTATTCGAATTCAACTTCACTTTCACACGACGCCCACACAACTAACGGTTGTCACACATTTCATTGTCATCGATACAATTTGCAGCTGTTGTGAAGGAAATCAGCGCAGAGCAAGCAGGAGGAATAAAATTGCATCCTTCGTCATCAAAGGTTTGGTCTCATTCGACTTGGTGATGCCCGACGGACCAGTCTGATTCACGTGTCAAGTACTTTATCTTCAAGCCGAATTTGAAATGTTCAAACTGCCCTTTACTGCTTTGTTTCTGTTTTTGATTATTGCGCAAGTCGGTTACGGCCAATTGTCCAACTTCAAAAAGAAATCCCCTGGTAAAATTCTGTGCGAACGAATGGCCGACCAATGTCAATCAGCCTGCAGTACTTACTGGAGCGTGTGCCATAAAACGAGCAGCGGTGGAGGATCTTCTTCATCATTTCACGCAGGTATCAACAGCTTTGAAGACGACAACGCTGTGGGCCATGGAGCCTTGTCGCCAACTAGGCAAACTGCCGTAGTTGATGCCACCATCCAAGTGGGCGCCACCGGAATTTTGAGGCCAAATGTAACAAAACAGTTTGAAGTCTCCTAGTAGAACGAATCAGTAGAATAATTTGACCTAACTAAATCTTGTTGATCTAAAAGGGGACCGACTGTAGTGACTACAGGAGCCGCTGTGATGCCATCACTCCATGTTGTCGAGGGTACAATTGCAGATTCAACCCGGACAATTCTGGAAGTGGTACTTGCCACTGAAAGCTGACTGGATTAATTTTAATAGATTGTATTGTTTCATTAATTTATATCTGTATGAAGTATTGTGATTTACGAGACGTACTGATCATTAAATGCAAGACCAGTCACCGATCTACTGATCTTCTGCTTTCTACCCGCAATCCGCAATGCGACAAGGGCGAGGAGAGGCAAACGGCAAATATTCCAAGAATGTCGCGGGCTTTATGAATACAGAGTGTTGTTTGAATTTTAAACTTTCTCCTCCTCCCGTGAATGTAAACAAATCAAAAATTTTCTTTACTTTTACTCTGCGCCATTCATCAGCATCGAAGCTTTATAATAACTACGTATAATTTACTGGTAAATATAAATGAGGACCTGATTTAGATTAATTTTTGATCGTTAGTCAGTACATGTGCAGTACTTGTCCACAGAAAATACGTAATGACATTGGTACAGAAGTTATAAAGTGCATTTAACCAACCAATAAGCCGGCATTTAAAGATTTCTTGAACCAGCATGTACATGTGCTCAAGTGGCATTATCCGTTAGTTGGAGTTCCCACTGGCTTTTAAGTCCTGATAACTCTTTTAAGATTCCTGGTGTCGGGAGTCCTCCTTCATGATGTCAGTTCCAATTGTTCCAGGTAAAACACAAGTCTGCTTTGTTTGAATGGGCGTTAGTCCGTATTTGAACTTGGAACTTACGCCAATTACTATTTTCTTCCATAGAAAAAAACGTGACAGAGAAAAGAGGTCGACCCAAATCTCAGATCATGTTGTCCCCACCTCAACAACATCCACCGCCGATTCCGGGAAGGAAACACGGATCTGATTCTCTACCTTGTCATCGATACGAAAATGAATGGGAAGCTAAAGACGTGAGTTTTTACAGTTTTGGAGGGGGGACAACCGTTTAGTTTTTGTAATTATCAAAAGCGAATCGGGTTTATGTTAACTGTCGATGGATTTTGTTCACAGCGGGAACTTTCTGAAGCTAAAGCCCGGGTAACCCAGATGGAAAAGACTATGAGGTGGTGGTCCGACTGCACATCAAATTGGAGGGAAAAGTGGAGTCAGGTTCGGAATGAGCGAAATCAAGCTCGAGAAGAAATTAAACAACTAAAGCAGCAGCTGGAGCAAGTGTCTTTGGAACTGGAGCGGCCTGAAAGTGGAAATCGTAGAAAATCTGGAAAGTCACACTTTAGAACAACATCCGTTCATGTTCAAACTGACAGCTTTTGTGGCCCTGAACGAATAGTTACTTTGGAGAAGCAAGTAACCCTTCTAAGCCTCAAACTGGAAGAAGCCAACCGAATCATATCATTCGGAAAAGAAGAAAGGGTCCTACTGCAACGGACTGTTGAACGATATCAGAGAGATATGAGTGATTTGCAAGATATGTACGACAACTTGAAGAAGGAACTTCTAATTAGTGAGCTAATTGATAAAGATGAGATTAGCGAGAGCGTTGACATCGATATTGATATTGACGATACTGACCGAAGCCAACTCATCACCGAACCTTTTTCGAAAATGTCACTGGTCGGTGATAGTGGTTCTGAAAAAGTTAGCGTTGATGCTATGAAGAACTTCGATGCCAAGAATTACGAGCCTACCGAAGAGGAACTTGCAGAGTCTCCAGATATTACCTTGAACGAAGACATCAGAGCAATAGAGCTGGCTGAAGATCAGAAAACTGTAGAGCCATCTCTAGAAAAAGTTGAAGAAGATCCCCAAAACAACGCTAATTCTGACCAAATAAACAAATCTCCTGTAAAATCAAAAGAAGATCCCCTGAAGAGCTTCCCTGTCGAAGAAGCTAGTCATGATACTACAGAAATTGATGCTGTAACGGCTACTGCTGCTGGGGTAGAAAACATGAACCAAGAAACAGGAAAGGATGCAGAAGCCAAATCATCCAGTGATTCTCCTGCTGTTGCTGAAGAAATCACTGCTGAAACTGCGCCCATGACCGAAGATAGCCAAAAAGCCAACGAGCAAGCCGATGAGCCTCAAGTCGCAGTTGCCCCTCAGGGCTCTGATGCTCACCTGGATTCTAGTCAAGCCGAGTCACGAGCTGTAGAAGATATAAAAGATCTGGCAACGACTCAAGAAGCTAAGAATGAAACGATCTCTGCTTCGGTGCCCGAAGCCACAGAAGTAATTGAAATATCTGCTGGGGCAGATGAGCAAAATACCAAAGCAGAAGGTTGTAAGTAAGCGATTTATGACGATTAGCTCATAGCATGGGAAGCACATACTGGATTTGACGTCCGATGAACGTAGATAGTTTTAAAGCGCTATAGTTCTATTATCTCAACGGAACGGCTCTAGTCATTTGAGACTGATATGAATTTCGATGTAAAGACGTATAACGTGTAAAACATTAACTTTAACATGTTTAATGTAACTTGTAAAAGTACATGTATTTAGTATTTATACTGTGTCAGACTGGTGTACGATGTATTCATAAGCTGGGATACATTACAAATACAAATGTCGAATAAAGTCTCTTAAAAATGCACGTTGAACATCTAGAATTCTAGCAGTGTAATTTCGGTGGTCCCCCCGACAGCTCAAACAAAAAGCCAATAGGAATCTTTAAAAATATAACATCTGGTTCATAACCTACTCTAAAGAACTACTTGTTTAGACTTGTATACATAGATAGAGCACGAATCTGCAGCAGCTAACATTGGCTTATACGGATGGAAATGCAAACTTGACACAGAACCCATCCTGCCAGACGCAAACAAACTTTCACGAATAACGTTTGTTGCAAAAATGTCAGTACCCCTGAACCCATACACATTGACAGAATGATTTAGACTTCCGCTTGCTAAATATGGCAGTTGAGGGTGGATACCGAGAGCCGTGATGTCGGACGCTGTTTCTATTGTTTTCATTCCCGAACGTGAACGTAAATCAAAAAATCGTACTCTACCATTGGCACTTCCTGCAATTACAGACTTATCATGTCGAACTGCAGCAGATACGATCCAAGAATCACCAAATTCTCTCCAAGTTACAACGCCACATTCAGACGGAGGCATCCGGAAATCAATTAACCGCACTGCTCCTTGAACTCCAACTACAGCTAACGACGGTTCGCATCGATGCATATCAATGCAGGCTACAGATTCATCATAGCCTGTAAGCCAATCTCCTTTTCTTGTTTCTGTTGTAACATCCCAAACCCTGACAATTTTAGCATCACCAGTGGCTAGGATCACTTGACTTTCGGGATTCCATTTCGTTAACAATCCGCTTGACTTGGACGACTTGTTCAGTAGCCCCAGGTCGGAAAGAGCATTCCAACTGCTAACAAGTTTAGGCTTTTCGGAATCAAGCCTCCAGAACCTTACAGTTCCATCATCGCCCCCAACTAACACAAGCCTTTCATCATGAACGTTGATCCACTCCAACGAAGTAATTCGAGCTCGAGTTTCGCCACTATTGTCCCATTTAGTCAGTAGTCGGGCTGATTCTCCATAGTCGTAAAGAGAAACACTTGATATCTCTGATGACACCAGAATATGCTCATAATCATGTAGTTTGACGATAAATGGCGAGGCATGAGACGAAAGTGAAAACGATGGCGACGACGCAGAAGAGGATGGGCTGCTACCATGAGTGTGAAGATTTTTCGAATTGAAGATTTGTTCGTCGATTTTGCCTGGCTGTATTCTAGCACGCTTCATACACATTTTTCTAATTCCTGAATTACGCAGGTACCTCCACTCTCTTGCATGATTCACTGGATCTTGAGGATCATTACTTGGCACGGAAGATTTGCACGGGAACCCCATCAAATTGTTTCCTTGACTTGGCACACATGGACGGGCAAACTGATCCCAACACCATTCAATGTACTTAGTTCCTATTAACGGAACTATTTCTCGGGGTCTTGCAGCGTCACCTCCACCATGAGGATCGGGCGAATGGGACAAGGAACTACTAGTTGATAGTCTCGACGTGTTGCTGCCCCCACCAGTTGACAGTCTTAAATTAGCACCGCTTGTAATAGCCTCTCTTGCTTTTTTACGTATGTAGTCAGTTACAGTTCGAGCCAATAGGGCAACTCCAGGATACGGATCCTTTTCAAATGCGGCCATTGATACCCAAACTTTCCCGTAAATGCTACTGACGCCAGAAGTTGACGACATAGGTCCAGCCGAAAACAAACTTGATAAGGAACTGCTGGATGCTGCCCGGCGAATGGAGTCGGCATTGGCGTGGTGTGACTCTGCTCCAGTCACCGTCGCTAGAGCGTTCCCGTGGGCTAAAATCTTCATTTTTGCCTGGCTCGATATCCTTCGCATGCTACCGCTGTTGATCGGTGAAGTCGACGCTGCTTCTTGTTCTCTTATGTGTTGCTGCTCGAGGACGACAAAATTGTTTTCAAAAACTAGGACAAAGTTGTGCAGCGCAACGACGATTTCCTGCCGGACCAATGGCGATGCTTCATTGCCACACATTTTAGTTACAATTGTCATTGCAACAGAATGATCTACAGCATTTGCATGCTCCGTTCGCTCGCTGCTACTGTTGATAAAGGTTCCCAACGCAAACACAGCAGCTGCACGCACTTCAGGGTCTGAGTCGTCCAATAAACTGTACATCTTTTCATGCGCCGAATCTCGGACCCCGCACCATCTTGCAGAGGAAAACTCGTACCAGATCAAACCGAGGCAAACGCAGACCCAGCGGCGAAGTTCGGCATCACTTTCTTCCAACGCCTCCAAGCATGATGAAATGCAATTGGCAGTCAGGGCTGCTTGCTGTCCCGGTCTGTAGTTCCGAACAATATTTGTGAGCACAAATACAGCCATCGTCCTGTGCTCGTACGGAAGAGAGGTATCACCAACCATTGAGATGAAATACTTATGGCTGGAGTCTCTGACAAGTTCATTTTGACAGCTGTGATCTACAGCTAGAATTTTAGCCCAGATGAAAACTAGAAGTGGACGCAACTCCCGCGCTGAAGACTGTAGTAGCTTCAAAACGTAAGGGAAAATCCCAACAGAGAGTGCCAGGTTGACCGCCCAACTCCCAAGGTCCAGGAAACGGCCCAACAGTTCCAAAGCTCGAACTCGATGAACTTGACTCAGTAAAACTTGCAGGACAATAGGTAACTGCTCTGGAGGGTGGCGATTTTCATTACCCATGTTCAGCCAAACTTGAAATGCAGTTAGTTGTTCTTCAAAGAATGGTGAAGGTAGGTGATTTGTAACGATTGATTCAGCAGCATTTGTATTGTTGATCGCGGCAGGATCTTTAGAAGTTGGTAGCTGCTGAGCGATTTCTTCTAAAACTTTTGGTAGCTGAGTGATGCATAGATCCAGTGCTAGGTCCCAAGCAGCCCACATCGAATGCTTTCGAGGAGTAAAGAAATAGTCAATTTTACAGCTGCCTAGGTATAAATCATAAGATGCCGAGAATTACGTACCTGAGCAGTTGTGGGAAGCTTTGGAGAAGACACTGGTGTACAATCATACGACCTCATGATGCGCTCAGCTAACAGAAAGTTGCGAAACAAGCTCGCAACCAGTAAGTCTTGCCGGAATAATCTAAAGCCCGTAAATAAAACGTCAATTTTCAGCTGCAGGCATAAGACTAGGATATTGATATTGTCATTGTACCTCTGGAACAAATTGCGAGGCAGAGTATTCCATGCTATTGTATCTGTTATGGCAGTAAATATCCAATTAAGCTCTCCAAGCATTGTTCGCCTATCCGGCAATTGCCCAGGTATTCTGTAGAAAATTCCAACATTATGTAATCTTATTTCAACAAGGCACAACTACATGGAATCTTATTCTCACTTGTCCATCATTTCTAGTGTTACTTGCGGTAGAAGGCGATTCTTATTCTGTAGGAAGAACCACCTGAGGGCAATGCGAATAGGAGTAGTCAAACATGCCGTAAAAAGATCAGCTGGCAAATCGGAATTCATAGGCAGTATCTGATTTGCTTCGCAAGCACCTAGCTGAATGCAGCCGCTGTAATTTGGTGGAGGACATGCGCTGAGCGCAGCAGATCTTGCTAACATTTCCTGGAAATGAAAAAAGATTCGATGTATTTAGAACAAGCAGTAGCACAGTTTTCTTTGATGAACATACCGGTACCTCATATTCTCTCTCATGCTGCTCGGCAAAAAGATGGAAGGATTTTAGAATCAACCCGGCATTCGAACAATCGTAAACGTAAATTGACGGTGACCCCATCCATGTTTGTAGATCGTATATGCTCAAAGGTATATACTGCGTGAAGTTCTGTAATCACATCAACATAAGCAGTCAACACTCTGTATAACTTAAAGTACTATTCTCATTTGCCATAACTAAGGGGAGAGTACAACGCGTCAAGGGCTTACTTCATTTGAAGTGCATTTGGGATCACGGTGGTGTATATTAATAATATAAATCATTCATAAGAACAGTGATTATCTGCACGGTGGATGTCCAATAAAAAACTTACTCGATTGAATACCCAAATTTCCCCATTAGTTGTGGGCTGAGGAACTCCATGCCCGTTATAGTGAAAAAGTACTCTTTCATCTTTAGCATTCCTGCGTAACGATGTACACAATTTCTTCACCTCTTCTGCAGTAGGGTCTAAGCTCTGCTTGTAACGAGCCCTTGGTTGCCATCTATTGTAGAAACATGGTTAATTTACAAACTCATTTTCCTTCATTATTTTCATTTTCCAACAACATACCTCTCGTATTGCTTCTGTAATGCTCCTCCTATTGTCTCCAATGCTTTTTGAGGGCTCAGTGACAATGGGTCTGCAAAACAGAAATAAATATTTCAGAGGTTCGCTTTATGTTACTCACATAGGCATCATGCCGAATTTATACCTATCCAACACTCAAGGCGAGCACAGGGCTGTGTTTTGACTATGCCAGGCGGATCCACTCCAACGTTCAGGCACATTACCAACGCTACACTAACTGTCTTCATCTGGAAATAGTTTGAATTATATAAGTTCTTTACTAATTATTAAACTCAAAGTATAACTCAAACACTTACCCGCTCTTTCATTCTCCATGTTTGCGGAGTTGCTTCTCCCCCTTCAATCTTTTCTTGGTGCCGTTTGTCTTTGAAGGCACGTGGTAGCAACCAGTCATACTTCTCACTGAGGACATTTGTGTCATCGTTATTGAATCCATTCATTTCGGCAGCTCTTTCAGAAGAACAATTCCACAGTTTTTTTGAACAAGCCTTGGGTGTCAAGAGGTCTCGAAATCGGTGAGATGCAGGAGACTACAGCTGCCATAATAGCAATCTGTTCAAAAGTTTTCCCGTTTGATACATGTCAAGTTACAGCATACAGTCAACTTTTGATAGCGTCCATGATTGCCGATGATCAAACTAGTACTGGTATTTAGATGGCCTTGACAGGCCGGCGAAGCATTATATCCTCATCTACATAATGGAGAAAAGTTGTCAATGTAAGAACATAAGATCTGTTAAGCACTAAAATGATTTCATTACCTGACCGTTGCAAATTTTGGCTCAAATGCTTGCAATCTCCAATGTCGTCAATGGAAATGGCAAGAACTAAAAGTTGCTCCAACCCTACAACAGCAAATCAGCTGTGAGAATAAGCGCTAAACATAAATAATAATGCTTTGCTATATTATCCAATGTTTACACTAAAAAAACTTATTCGCAGCAATTCGCAAATGAATCCTTATTCCCAACACCGCATGCATAGTACTTTGAATGATCATGTGCATGTACACAAATCCTTAAGATTAAGACGCTTCGTAGTTTCCCACATTTCTCTCGTGTTTTGCTCGATGACTCTCACTCTCAGACTCTACTCTATGCATAACTCCAAGCTCAAGCAACGTTTGTTTTTCGCTAATGATTCAACTATGAGACAATATTTAAAGTTGAAAAGCCGAAGGAGTTTGGGCTGAAGTTCATGGAAAAATCACGTTACACTTCATTCATGAGGCATATAATTTATTTTATAATCATGTATCATTTTTCATCAATCGACAAATCGGTTGAAAAAGTTAGACTGTTAAAATAACGTACTGGCTACTGATATAATAATCAGGAATTATGTTAAGCGATATGGAATACACATTCACAGGTACACCAACATCTGGTACAGACCAATGAACATTTGACGTTGCTAACCGAAGCAGCGAACATTTCAACTTCATGAAGATATTCACCCTTGAACAGTGTTTCACAATATCTTACAGTTAATATTTCTTGGTGCATTTTTACATTATTACTGCTGCTATCAATCCTACCACAAAGCAGAATGGGAATTAGTGTATTGTCGATGTCTTTGCCGGCGTCTCAAAGATTCGGCAGAATTCAGCCTATGACGATGATCAAAGTTTGGGCCGAAGTTGTATTGACCACCGAAACCAACTTGCCTGCAAAAAGCCAAAGCAAAATCAGTATCACCTCTTCTTTTTCGAGCCAGCATTTGCAAGGCAAGGAAACACTGAAAGCGAGACAGTACTTCAAAAAGCATTTGCAAAAACACCATAGCCAATAATGGTCTTCACTGTTTGACCACAGTCCGACCAAAAGAACCACTAGAAGCTTTACGAATGCGAAACACCAATTTAGCACCAAACCAATACAAGAAGCACCAGCACTATATATCACCAGCCAACAAAGGTATTTTCAGTTAACTGTTACTTACACCAATTAATTTCCTTCATCTCCTGTTCAGCAGTGCTAACCTTTGCTCAATTTAGGTTTGAGGGAAGATAAATTGCAAAACCTGATGTGACAAAATCTTTGGTCTGAATTGGCTTCTTATATATCATCGCTTAGGCAGACTGTACAAAGGTACAGCTCACAAAATCAAGCTACCAAGTCACAGACTTTCACAGTTTGACTTATCAACATAAATAGCAAAAAAAAATAGTTTGTCATTTACAACAAGACCATCTGTTAGTAACTCCATCACCATTGCTCGAGATTTTAACGGTTCAAAGGACTAGGTAGAATACTTTTAGTTTCCGTGCAAGCTGAAGACTAAGCACTTGCAAAAATGCAATTGTGTTCAATCGTAAATACCCTGCAGTGATGTCATAAACTGAGTTAAATATCTAACCTACCACAACCTACATTTACAAACTTCTGGCAACGTACTCAATCTTTCCGATGTTAACGCTACCCTCCCCGTCCTCTTGTTACGTAATTTTTAGAACGATGTATAAACCGCTCTAAACGGAATGCTGAACAAAAATTACTGGTAGTTGGGAGTGATATTGTTCGGAGAACGATGAACTGGTGCCCCATGCATCGGAGACGGCTGAAGAATGTTTCCGATAGAGGAAGTATGACGATGAGGGATGTGCGAATATGTCGGCAAGGATCCAGCCCCTGGATTTCTCAAAAATAGCCCCGGTTGGCTATTGTAGTTATTCGAGTCTTCCAGTTGAGTGTTGCCGACCTTTTTCCTCAGACGATCGGACGGGGATTCAACTTGATCGAGACCACCCCATCGTTTCTTTTTGCCAGCATAGTCTGCAAACAAGAAAGAATAGAATCACATATTTGATCCTTCCTTACCAAAGTGAGCATCTCATTCATGTTCAAATATTCTACCTGATCGACTCTCAAAGAACCCATCAAACACCACGAAATTGTTGACCTGAGGAATGATCTGAGTCAATCCATAGTGCTTCCGGAAGAAGAACAAGAACTTGTCCGAAGGACGATCAACTGCCAGATGTGCCACTTGGGCCTGCTCCTGGTGGAGCATGTGTTCAAACAAATGCTTGCCACATCCCATGCGCTGCCTCGATTCATGAACGTAGAAATCCAGAATGCAGAGTGGATTCATTTCATGTTGGGTTCCAGCAGTGTCGAAAACGAATAACTTCTTGTGACCAATCTTGAGAAGCCCGACCATCAAATTCGCTTCCAGGTCACACAATAGATAGACTTTTTGCTCTCCTGAGCTGTCACGTAACTTCTGGGCATTCGTGATGATTTGGTGAAGAGTCTGAGCTTTTGCCGAAGCATTCCCCATCACGTCCAGTATTTCTGCTATATGTTCACGGACTCTTCTGTAATTACAATTATTCGGGATTAGTTACCACTTCAAACAATCTCGGATTCATCAACTGACTTGAATACTCTACAACTTACTGCTGTCCAAGCTTGTTCACTCCCGGACATCCAAGAGGTACCAAATCGTGGTGTACAACCGATATTTCACCAGGAAACAAATCCGCTAACCTTACATTAAACTCCATTTTAACGCGAGATTCTTGCACTTGGTTCTATTTTTAATATTATTGTTCAAAAGTTGAGCCGGAAGCGCAAAATGAGTCGATCTTCAACACAGGAAATTCTGTTTGCAGTGGACTAGTATTTTTGACTGGGATCCGTCGTCGTAGTAGTCATTCTTTGGTTTGATGTACAGTTTAATATTACAGTTAAGTGGTTACGCACCACTGGTGAAGCCTGAACTGCATTCAACACTCGGCTGCACGATTTCGGCTTTGAGAAGTCGGAACTTTTTCAGTTTTTTCAGCGTAAACAATTCAGAGAGAGAATTCAGGTGAGCTACCTCTGCCGGAATTACTTGCGAATAAATGTTGTGAATGCGTAGTATCACAAGATGCACTGTATCGTATGTACCGCTACGTTTCCAAAGGGAAGTCAACCGCCGCCGCCGTCCGCTCAGTTCAAATGGATATCGTTCGTTGATTGTTAGTTGAATGTTGTTGGTGCGGATGTGGGAAGAATCTTGGTGATTTCCTCAGAACTGCGTAGGTGGACTTCAAGGCAATTACCTTCTGAAAGGCAATTGTGCAAAGGCGATTACCTTGATTGCTACTTAATTTAGAAACAAGTCCTTAGCCGGTGCATACAAACAGATGATTGATTCCTTGCATGTCTCCAGTTTATGCGTTTCAGCATTACCAAACATTTCTAGCATCGACCAAACCGTCAAACCATTGATTTGAAGAGCATTTACATAGTAGAGATACGAGCTTCTTGAGGGATGACTCGAGGAATTGATACAGTTTCATTTCATTGCATAAAATTCAGTATGACTCACTCGTAAGCGTGGGTAAAATGTAAATGCGTGTAACACGTACATGTACCAGTAGCAGTTGGCGGATGCACTTCTTTAACATTGTAAAGTTGGCCGTTGATGTAACGGCCATAGATGCAGAGGATGGACGTAAACATGGTGATCGTGGCATAATAACAAAATTCATGGCAAGTCATCGAGTTCCCAAATTTTGAATTGCCCGCGGTGCACATAGAAGCACTCAATGGGTCTTCTGCACCGTATGTTTTTATGGAAAATTCGTTGCGGTCTTGTGAAACACTTGGTTGATATTTTGAAGCCGGTTTTGAGAAATTGCCCTTGTTTTTTAGAAATAATCTAAATTTTGGGTAAGTGCATTGTTCTATCTTGCTTCCCGTAGTATTCTGTGCTAGTTTCTTGCAGATGAAGGCTGGAAATTAGAAAACAACTGTTTTGTACAGTCCACGTGTTCTTATGGCCGGAAGTTCTGCTCAATTTTTGCGAAAATTGAATGGTTTGTTTACCTTGAGGTTCAATCGGTTTTTGGAAGTCATTCAAGAGCCTTGTGTTGTTTAGTAAAATGCAAGACTTGTCTTCAAGTTCTATAAGTAACTTTATTAACATTAATTTGACTTTAAAAGGTTCTCGCCATAGCCATGGATCCTGTTCAAGAAGTCGTTGCTGCTCCTCCAGAAGAAAAAGCCACGGAAGCAGGTCCAGAAGTTGAAGGGAGTACTGAATCCCCAACTGGAGAAGTCAAGAGCAAAAAGCAGCTGAAGAAGGAGAAAAAGAAGGCAGACAGTTTGATTCCTAAACCCAAAGGCGAAGGCAAGCCAAAACAAAGCCAAAAACAAAAGCCTGCTCAAAAACCCCAGGCTCAGACAGCTCCTGTGGTATGTTTCTGTAAATCTCAACAGGCAAATTCATTGGTTGTAAGTGGAAATAAACGTGAGGTTCATCGAATCTTGATTAGGAACCGGAAGAAAAGGAAGAAGAGCAAGTTGTCAGTGCTGAGGAAGTATTAGCAGCCAAGACAGCATGGTGCTTACCGGTGGAGGTCAGACAAGAAGGGGAAAAGCCTTCCGTGATGTGAGTGTACAAGTATTCACATGATTTCGTTTGAATTATTTAACAGGCACTAATTTCTTATTTGTTTTCAGTTTACCCGTGAAAGGACAGAAGAATTATATGATCTCATCCGCTTTACCGTACGTGAATAATGTTCCCCATCTGGGGAACATTATCGGTTGTGTTCTGTCAGCCGATGTATTTGCTCGCTATTGCCGAATGAGAAAACGGAATGTATTTTACATCTGTGGAACAGATGAATATGGCACAGCTACTGAAACGAAGGCATTGGAAGAGGGTTTGACACCTAAGGAAATCTGCGACAAGTATAACAAAATTCATAATGAAGTTTATGAGTGGTTCAATATTGACTTCGACTGCTTCGGCAGAACTACTACCCAAGAGCAAACAGAGTGAGTTGTGAGCTTCGGTTTACTGAATCTTATGAAATGCAGTCAATTCATAGTGCTCCTTGTTGCTTCTAGTGTGGGTCAAAGCATGTTCCTCAAGCTTTATGAAAACGGTTACCTTTTGGAACAGCCTGTTCTCCAGTGCTTTTGTGAGCCTTGTCAGAGATTTTTGTCTGACAGGTTTGTTGAGGGAACATGTCCGGCTTGCAAATATGAAGACGCCAGAGGAGATCAATGTGATAATTGCGGAAGACTCACTAACTCTGTGGAACTTCTCAATCCAAGGTGCAAAGTTTGCACACAAAGCAATGTCGTAACAAAATCTAGTGACCAGGTTGGTGCCCGTACCAGCGGTATGACAAACTCAACGTAAAGGCCCATTTTAATTCGGAGTTTGGCTTTAAGGTTTTCTTGGATTTACCAAAGTTGGTGGAACAAGAGGGATTGGATAACTGGGTGGAGGAGCGTAGTAAAATGTGGACTACCAATGCTAGAGGAATCGTGAAGAGCTGGATGAGAGAAGGCTTGAGGGAACGTTGTATTACTCGGGATTTAAAGTGGGGAACACCCGTGCCATTGGAAAAGTACAACTCCAAAGTGTTCTACGTGTGGTTCGATGCTCCGATCGGTTACATCAGCATCACGGCAAAATATACTCCTGAATGGAAGCAGTGGTGGTTGAACGAAGATCCTCACGTTGAGATTGACTACTATCAGTTTATGGCCAAAGATAATGTTCCATTCCACGGTATCCTTTTCCCTGCCTCTTGCATAGGGACAAAACAGCCATGGACCCTGGTAAAACACTTGATGGCAACTGAGTATCTGAACTATGAAGGAGGCAAATTCTCGAAAAGCAGAAGCTATGGAGTGTTTGGGTCCGATGCCAAAGAAACTGGTAAGGTCATCTCGGACAAACACTTTTGGTTCTTTTGTGATCCACTAATCTAAAATGGTTTCATGTTTTTAGGAATCGATGCTGACATTTGGCGCTTCTATCTACTTTACTTGCGCCCGGAGTTGCAAGATTCAGCATTCAGTTGGGACGATTTCATGACCAAGAACAACTCTGAATTGTTGAACAATTTGGGAAATTTCATCAACAGGTATTGAATTTGCTATGCTATTGATTGTTTATGTTTCCTACCACTTGCTGTAATTTTTTACATACCTTAATGTATTTCCAGGTCTTTATCCTTCCTTGGGAAGTTTTTCGAAAGCACCGTTCCAGAATCCGATTTGAATGACGACGATTACACTTATATTGCTCGGATCAATCAAAACATCACCAAGTACGTAGAATTGCAAGACCAGTGCAAAATGAGAGACGCTCTTCGAACCATTCTTAGCATATCCAAAGTCGGCAATCAGTATTTCCAAGCCATGAAACCGTGGACGTTAAACAAGAAGGAAGAAGAGTAAGTTGAAAACATCTATTCTCGATTCGTAATGTTCGCCGATTTGATGCTCAAAATTGTCTCATTTGCAGTTTGCCCCGCTGTCGAACCGTGTGTGCCGTAGGAGCCCAAATAGTTTACTTGATTGCAACTCTACTGGAGCCATTCATGCCCAAGGTATCTAAAACTATTCAAGGACAGCTGAACGTTGAGAAGGCTCAATTCTCTGAAACGCTTCAACAATTCTTGCCTCCAGGGCATAAGATTGGAGAGGTCAGTATTACTCTTGACACAAAATTACCTGTGTTATTATGTTATTTACCTCTTCTTTAATGTTGTTGATATCGTACAGGTCGTGCCCTTATTCGTAAAGCTTGAACCAGCAAGGATAAATGAATTGAGACAGAAATATGGAGGTGCATCCAGTGCCTAGAACATGCCATCAGAAGAAGAGACCTTGAAAGAATAAATAAACACTTTTAATTCAAAATAACTGGATCTTCGACATTGATACTACCAAGCAGAATATGTCCTCGACTTTACGGATCTCGCCCATCGAACTATTCAAGCAACCCTCTATCAGAAAGATCCGGTCAATCTGCGACCTATTTAAAGGAAATTAGTCACATGTGCATAAGGTTGACCACCAAGTAGCTCACATTGTCCAAGGGTATTCGATTCCCCCAATTACAGAAAGATGTCTTGGAGGAAATGAAAAGCAATGCCGTTCGACAGAGATGAAGGCTACTTTTATCTGATGCAAGTGTATGACGTCCAAGGATACGAGTGAGTGTCGAGTAGTACGACACACATGTTCGGAGAAAGTGAAAGTTGGATTGGCTTGAAAGTATCCCATTTTAGAACGTAAGAATAATGAGGATGAACGAGGCCCTGTAATATTGGATCAAGTGAATCTAGGTCTCGGTGGATGTGCCCTTTAAATTGGGAGACTCAAAACACAGAAATCTAAATTTGAAACATTCCATGCACCCCTTTATCTTTATTGCCATAATGCATCTCCCTAATATTCGACAATAAGCCGGCAACCGAGACCTACATTTGGGGTTAAATGCAGGCCTCGTCTTAATCTGCCATATCCCCATGCTTTCAACTGCTGACACAATCATAATCACCAAACGAGTTTTGTCTACTTGTCTACTTGGAAAATGGATCATTCCACGTAGATACGAGCACTTTCTCCATGTCAAGTAGATTTTTGACCGCTACCTTCTTGCTTCCCCTCAGAAGCGTTCATATTAGCGTCTGCAAATGCAACTCCACAGGTGTCACAAAGGAGGAAAAGTACATTCTCTACAACTATTAAAGCTAAAAAGATCCTTATTATTCACTCACACAAGTCTTACAGGGAGTACGTGAAATTTTTCCCACCAAGTCTATTACGGAACAAGATGGTTGCAAAAGCCAAGAAGAAACTTGAACGCTTTTAGAGATTGTCATTTGGATTATGCTGCGACTCTATGTGGTTTCTCCTAGGAGCTTTGTCGTAGTCCACGACAATTTATGGCTTTGATTTGACTGACAAGGAGGTGAAATTGTTTTGACAATGTTATTGGCTTAGCATGTTTCGTAGCGACTGACTGCCTCTACAACTTGTTCATGATCAAACTAATCGACTTCCGCTATTTTCCTCTTGTTACAATCCGCCTGCTTCCTTCTTTTACAGCTTGCAGCTTATTCAAGCGCAAATGTTATCAAGTCATTTCTCTACGAAAACCTGAACAGGATCGTGTTCTTCCCCCAGCCACATCTGCCAACATCATGAACACAAATTCGCCCAAGCTTAAGCTGACCATGATCTTTACATAATTTATATATATGTTTAAAAGTTGAAGAGTCAAACGAGAGCATTTGATGGTCGTGCTGCATCGTGACTATGTCCAAATTAGCGGCCCGACTCGTCGTGGAGCACGATAACGAAAATTAAAGCGTTAGTGGAAAAAGCGGGGATTTGTAGGTCTGTAGGGCTGACTGAGTTTGAGAGATAGCAAGAAGATACACCCATTAGATGAATTGCACTTTGAGTGCTTTATAATTTGGCATGCGCTCAGATGATTAAGCGTTTCTTTCCTTCTTCTTCTTCTCAACCCGATTTGTTTTTGCAAGAGGAGACATACATTAACGCAAACCGTAACCAAGTTCAATTTGGAACGTCTTCTCGCACCCGCCATCACACGGCACAACCCTTATTATATTCTTCAGTCCAAAAATCACCAAGGGCACGAGGGAACTCCAACTTTGATACCGCCAGCCATGACTTTATATGTTTTCCGCTCATTTTCATCATCATTACCCTTAAGTGCTGCCATTAAAACCCCGATTTACTCCAACTCCCATGCTAAGCTCGGGACTTGAGTTCACGCTCTCAGAAGTACGGGGTGATGTTTTTTCTCAGGATTATTCGATTCAGCCATGTGTATATATATAGATGGTTTTGAACCAAATTTTAATGGTGATTTTTTCACCGTTTCACCCCGCGGATCCGGCCCAAATTGTGTTTCACCGATTTTTATCTCTCAAAACCATATTCCTTCTTCCCATTCTTATGCTCTACTGACTATGAAACCGTTTTTGTGAATTATGGGTCCATCATTTACATTAGTGCAAATAGCTTGCACAACAGCTTCAACTTTTTCCCTGTTATACAAAGTACATACAATAATATGCTCTGCCCATGTTATGTTCATACATATAGTTGATGGGCGGAGTCAAAAGTAACTGAAATGGCTCGTTAAATTGTTTCTGCGAATTGTAATCACAAAAACATTTGCTTTGATTATGGACAAGAACTAAATTGTATTGTTGCGTAATACTTAAGATTGTAGTGAGTCTCGAAATGTGCGTACATATACGCGACCTTGAAGAAACTAGCCTACTAACGTTATTTTACAAATTCCTGCAACACGTTTCCAGCAAAAAATCTTTTAATGAACAAAGCAGTCTCTTGCGCAGTTAGTCAGGAGGTGGAAAGAACGCAATGTGATGGCGCTGCGCTGTCCAGCCCAAAAGTCGCAGTCTCCAGAAGAATTGAAGCAAAGCAAATAATTACGTTGCTCATTTGATCCTGATTACAGGTGTCTTCCTAAGGAAGGGACGGCTTAAAGCAATGGATCAATTTTTTTTCGTTAGGGTTCATTAGCAGTCGGTGCTTTCACTGTCTTGCAATTACACAACGAACGCGTGTAAGAAGTGTACGTGAGTGAGGAGTAGCGATATATACACACACGTTATGTCATAAAAAGTGGCGACTGCATAATTAACTGGCAAGAAAGGTAATAATGTTTGAAAGTGTTTTCGCTCTTATAACATGCATATCCTATCCTGCCTCCCCTTAACAAGTCGCCCAAGTCATCAATTATGGACTTGATTTTTAAAATGAATCATACACAACTACGTAAGACAGCAAAGCTACTATAATGCATTCTTGCTCCTGACTGAGCAGTTTTTTGAGAAAGTGAAACTACACACATTGAAATATCATCATGTTATTGATAAGATGGATCTCTGATCATGAGGATAATCAGGAATTAGGCGTCACCCCTCAAACTTATAGTCATGTTTTGTACTGAACACATCTGATGATGTGCATAAGAATTTTATATTATTTATTTCTGCCTTGTACTTTGATTTTGACCCGACTGGATAACAGGTGTCACTTGTTAGCTATTGCTGGACAAGTGGAGGGGGAGGAGAAAGTTGCCGAGGATTCTTATAATTTAGCTTTGTCGAAACGACTCTGAAATTATTGTGATTCTATTATGGAAGCTTCTATTATTATTTATCTTTGAGGGATGTTGGTTGTGTATTATTAATATTATGTATTCAAGAAATCCTGCAAGGTACAGTACAATACAGATTTTGTCTACGGCTGTTTGAAAGTCGCACTCGTCATGTATCGACAAGACCATCATGTTTTGCAGACGAGGACAAAAGGAGAAGAACGAAGACATATTGAAAAGTTGGCCGAAATGAGGTTGTACATGTAGTTAAAGGACGGAGACGGAAAGATAACCCTTTGAGCCCCACACTGAGGGAAGTTGGGTAGTGTAAGGCTGAAGAAGGGCACGATTTCCCTCATCTCCCAACAATGGCCACCATCAAATGGCATGCAAGAATCAAGTGGCCGTCGTCAGGTAGAGGCTGTGGAACAACGATATATTGCAATCAACTCGCTGAAGCTTCATAAGATCTTTCTTGGACGAGACCTCGTCCATTCGAGTCCTCACTCTTCGCCAAGCAAGCCGTCGTCCTACGTGTAGGGCTTCTCTCGTCGAACGTTTTCTTTTCCCCTGTAGCCCTTTGTTCCTGCATCCAGGAAGCAAGTGGTGGATTTTGTAAAAGTTTCTCCATAAGAGAAACCAGGATGGGGACCAGGACAAGGTTGTCGTTGTTGTTGGTCGGAGTTTTTTTAGCCACCATTTCAGTCACCATAGTCACGGGTCAAGAAGTTGACCACAATCATGCGGCTCATGCCCAGAGCGCCAATAAGCCGACGCAGGCTCAGATTGAAAAATTGTGCAAAGACCGACCTGAGGAAGAATACTTTCGTTTGAGCGTCGAAGGGGACTGCAGGGATGTTGTGCGTTGTGACCGAGCAGGATTAACGGGAGCCATTCGCTTGGCCGGTGTCAAGTGTCCCAACGGACTCGCCTTTGACATTTACAAGCAAACTTGTGACTGGAAGGCACGTGTGAGCAACTGCGACAAATTTGAAAGTAAGTTGCTGTCAAGTTTTAAAAAGTAGTAGCAAATTTGTGTGGCGGTGGTGGCGGTGAAGGGCTTTGAAATGTTATCTCTCTCGTACATTTCGATTTCGTCTTTCACTTTCGAAAACAAGGAACACAATCAGCAGTAGTAATAGGCGTCAGACAGAAACGATTAATTTAAATTGTATGCTGCGCGGTGGTAGATACTTGGGGCGATTGTTGTTAAATGTCAAATGTTGAGAAGGCATTGGGAATCTTGTGTCGTTATATGAGAAAGTTGATTGCAAAATGTAACCACAATTTGGTGGGGCTGATCAAGGTAATAAGGGGCAATCAATGACGAGTTAGTAGGCGTCGTTCCTCGTAATGCTTAATTATAAAAAAAAACATTACGTAAAGTTCTAGGTGTGAAACATTTGGGACTGATTTGCTTGAACGAGTTTCCATGTAACCTCAATGTTATAATTAGTAGATATAATAGTCTTGGCCCAATTTACAAGGGAAAAGGTGTTGAGGTTAAAATACAAAATACATGTGTAACAATTTCGATGCACCTGCAACAGAGCCTGCATCCGCCCATCGTCGTGTCCTATTGTTGGCGTTGGCGAAAGATCTCGTTCTGACCGACTGAGAACCGCTATATTCGCTCTTACTTAATATTTATATGACGTCTATTGTTGTATTTCAGAGGCGAGAAAGGTCCTTCCCAACCTCGTTACCGACGAACCTGTTTGCCCCGACGGTAAACTTCAGTGCGGTAATGGCGAGTGTATTGAAAAGGCCCTTTTCTGCGATGACAAGACTGACTGTTCTGACGGCTCAGACGAAAACGCGTGCAGTAAGGAGTTGCTTTGAAAAATAAAATATATTGCTGAGTTGTCAAGTGGCTTAGAACTAACTGTTCTTTGAACTTGTGTAGGTGTCGAGACGGATCCCAACAGAGCTCCAGAGTGCGACCCAACCCAGTGTGTCTTGCCCGACTGTTTCTGCTCTGCTGACGGTACCCGGATTCCCGGAGCTTTGGAACCAAACTCCGTTCCTCAGATGATCACCATCACCTTCAACGGAGCCATCAACGTTGACAACGTCGACTTGTACGCCGAAATCTTCAACGGAGCTCGCCAGAACCCCAACGGTTGCCAAATCAAGGGAACCTTTTTCAGCTCCCACAAGTACACCAACTACTCGGCTGTTCAAGAATTGCATCGTCAAGGACATGAAATTGCCAGCTTCTCGGTTACCAACAAGGATCAACCCAGCTACTGGACTGATGGAACTTATGATGATTGGCTTGCTGAGATGGCAGGAAATCGTTTGGTCATTGAAAGGTCAGTTTATAAAGCACTTTACCTACGTGGTAAAATGAATAAATGAATAGCCTTTCATGTTCATACCCTTGTAGTTGAAGGAAACTAAATTGTTGTGATTTTCCCATAGATTCGCCAACATTACCGATGGTAGCGTGATTGGCGTTCGAGCTCCATTCCTCCGCGTTGGTGGCAACAAGCAATTTGACATGATGGCTGACCAATTCTTTGTCTACGATGCCTCCATTACTGCCCCACTTGGCCGTGTTCCGATCTGGCCTTACACCTTGTACTTCCGTATGCCTCACAAGTGCCACGGAAACGCTCAAAATTGTCCTTCTAGGTCTCATCCAGTCTGGGAAATTGTCATGAACGAATTGGATCGTCGTGATGACCCGACCTTTGACGAGTCTCTCCCTGGTTGCCACATGGTTTCTTCTTGCTCCAACATTCAGACTGGAGAACAATTCGGTCGTCTTCTCAGACACAACTTCAACCGCCATTTCTCGACCAACCGAGCCCCACTCGGACTCCATTTCCACGCTTCATGGCTCAAGTCCAAGAGAGAGTTCAAGGAAGAATTGATCAAGTTCATTGAAGAAATGTTGGCTCGTAATGACGTTTACTTTGTCACCATGCTCCAAGTCATCCAATGGATGCAAAACCCTACTGAGCTTACAGCCCTCAGAGACTTCCAGGAATGGAAAGAAAAATGTGATGTCAAGGGTCAGCCCTACTGTTCCCTGCCCAACTCTTGCCCACTGACTACCCGGGAACTTCCGGGAGAAACACTCAGATTGTTCACTTGTATGGAATGCCCACGTCATTACCCATGGATCTTGGACCCTACTGGCGATGGCGCTTCTTTCAAGAAATAAGTCTTTTACAGACACAAGCTTATGCTGTTATTATTAATTATTTTATGTAGGTCATCACCGTTGGCATATTGTCTACACACAAATCTCTAAAAAGACATTACACACAAGCATTGTGTTATATATATTCATAGCGATCTTCAAAAGTACCGCAGACTGTTTGCGTATGTTTGACAAAGATATTGTCCTGTTATAACTGTTCCATCAA
The DNA here is from genome assembly GCA_034698345.1 of Sphaeridia pumilis. NCBI lineage: Eukaryota > Metazoa > Arthropoda > Collembola > Symphypleona > Sminthurididae > Sphaeridia > Sphaeridia pumilis. The sequence continues at coordinate 51,792 of JAQGBJ010000150.1, forward strand.
TGTTTTTTAATCGATTAAAACGTTTTTACAAACAACAAACCCATGAGCCAACTTATTTGAGGAAACCACCACAACTGCAACCTGGAGCGTTTGTTTGAAATATTATGCTATCGAGACTGACTGAGACCATTTGGTTTATACGTATTCGCGTATCATCAAGTACATTCTAATTGCGGTTCATTGATATCAGATACGCTGTTGTAAGGTATAAAACGAGTAATAAACATGGTGTACTTGTAGCAGAACCAGACAACATTCAATAAAATAATAAATAAATACACAATGCTGAGAGTAAATTTCAGCCATCCTATCGTCTACAGTCTACATGACTCCGGATTCACAGCTGAGCGTACAACGTACATTGTGTATCATTATAATTCGCTCGACTACAATCACATGACCTAGCAGCTATACGTAACAAACTACAGGGGCCATCGTCCTCAGGTAATCATTTGCGACTTTTCAAAGTGAAGATCCAGTCAAATACTTTATTCGCTTCCATTCAGTTCTCCCATTCACCCCCACATTCGCTTTAGTCTCCTTAGGTAACGTTATAACAACCCCCTGCAAAATCAAAAAACGCCTATTAGCAACATCCCTCACTAATCAATAACTTTTGAAGAATTTATCAAGCTTTGCTTCCTCACCATTAGATCAATATAAGTCTTCTTTACATCTTGCATTGGAACCACCTGCAGCTTCTTCGCCTGCAAATAGTAAACCCAAACTCGGTTAGTCCACCATCAAAACAAATCATTTCCAACAACAACAGTGGTAAGCAGCAATCAGATAAGATCAAAGCTTCCCGCAAAAGGTTCATCAAGCCGGGTCGAATAGCGCCAAATCCACCTCGCTAACCAATCCAACCGGGAAAGACACAGGAACTACATCTTTCAACGCTATTAGCGCATCCAGAGAGCATCACTGCCCCTCTCAACCAAGTCGGCTCGGATCACAAGGGGTTCGTAGCTACCCGATTATCCGGTCAAACTCGGCCTTAGTATCATCATTTTCCTATATACTCATTCCGATTGAATTACTGGACAGTTGCCAACTCACCTAGTGGAGGCACCAGCACTAGTAGTATAGTTGTTGTACTTGATCAAAGTTGCTTCGGCAAGTTCTTCCGATGAGATTTCTTTCTCTTCCTCACAAGCTCTTCTACTAGGTCTTCATCGTCTATTGTTGTCGAAGAAGGAAACGCATCGTCTTCTTCATCAGATTCTTTCTCGTCTTCTTCTTCAACCTTTTCACTTTGCCTCCTAGACCTACTATTCCTGTATTGGCAGTCACATCGGTGGGCAAACCCTTTCTGTGGACTATCATAGGGAACTTCTAGTACGACTGAGCTGTCTGCTTCCTCGTATCTCTTGACTTTCGCCACAGGTCCGTCAAAGTCCAACATGCTGAACTTATGCTTGAGACCACGACTTGGCGGTCGAAGTTCTGGCGACAGCATCACCGGTGATGTTAGTAAATGGTACAGGATCGGGAACTCTACCGCTGGACCCAGCGACGTTGATGACCCTTTCGTCATTTTGTACTCTTCGATTCCCCCCTGTCGCCTTCAAATCTTGTAGCGGTCTTCAATCGTATCACGGTACAGCTTCCGGTCTGTAACAAAAATGACACAACACAATTAGTTTATTTAAATAACCCCACGATGTACCTTCCACACTTGTAAACGTGCTACCGCATTGTTATTGTTTACTCGATCCTCGGTCACCAAGTTTCTAATCAATTACTTTTCAAAATCTCCGAACTTTCTTGGATATTAACCAAGATTTAAGACTTCATCCTAATTGAATTATCTGAACAACAACTAATTCAAGGTTGTTTTGATTCCCCGCATGGTTGACTTACAGACGCGGATGGATTTCGCCCAAACTTGTTGTCCCTGCTCGACATTCATTGTTGTTGGCAAAGTGTCGTCGCAGAAATGTTGAACCACAGTTAAAAATAAAAAGTATGACACTGACCCGCGCTGTAACGGCTCAATAAACTGTACATTAAATGTAGCAAAAGTTCGTTCACTGCGCCCAATTCGGCGTCCCAAAGCCTCAACAACAGTTTGATATTTGGAGCTTCCAATGCTAAAAGATGGGACGCGACAATGACTCTTTACGCACTCAAAGTGGCGCACCACTTTGAACACAGGAGCAGCGGTTCATCTCTCCAACATGGAAGCATTGAAAGCTACATACTCAATGTCTCACTGTATACGTATTTGAATCGCCGCAGATTTCGCGCGCCCAAGTCAACGTACTCTCGCCCGCCAATATTCTTCATACCTATGACTGGCTTCCGTCTCGTCCTTCGGCGGTGTCTCGCGTTGCCAACGATGATAACGAATTCTACCGCTGACCTCTCTTCCCCAAATCTACACCAACAACGAGATGAACCTTGCCATTGTAAAAAGGATTCAACCTCTCGCAGCCACTTCCTGCTCTTGCCTTTGACCTTGCTGCGTCGCTGAGCTCCACTAAGGTCACCCTTGGCTATTCTTTTTGCCGGTAGAAGCTTTACAGTGTCTTAACAATTTCTACATCAATCAGTGTAACTATATATAAATATATACGTTACTAATTTCTATTTTAGCATTCAAGCCCAGCTTACCAAATGATGAAATCCAACCGGTTCAATTAACCCAATGTACCAAGTCGATAATACTTCACAAGATAGTATTTGGACACACGGCTTTTCGCTAGCAACAATCAGTTCTGGGAAACTAACAACGTTTTTTGAGCGACACTCGTATTACTTCTACACAGCACGACAAACTTTAGGAGCTTCTAAAAATTCAGTCCTTTTGTTTCGACTTGGAGGGCACAACTAAAGTGTGGTTGGGAATTGGCGGATGGCTCTTGTTTTTGGCTCTGCTTGATGGCGGTGCTGGAGGTCAGTGCAAGAGGAAGTCTGAGCGGACTCTAAAAACCTTCATCGCAAGCCGTCTGGTTCCACAGGACTGAAGAAATGGCATTGAGAAAGCAAGGAGCGCAGAATTATTCGCAAATTCGCCTGTACGTGTAACAAGAAGGCTGTGGAAGAGGACGAAGGAGAAGAGGGAAGCAAGCAGGCGTATATATTGGAGTTTGCAGAGTTGCGAATTCCATCCATCCAGCAGGAGCATATATAGCAAGAAAGCTTGCGGCGAATATATATTTATTCGCAACTTTGCGAATATCTCTGTGTTGCCTTTGCCTCCCTCCTTCTTCCTATTCCAACCAACGAAACCTTGACAGGAGCAAAGAGAGGCAACACGTTTCCCATACTATTGCATTCATTCCCCACCATGCCAATTCTCCCCTTCGTTCGTTCACCCTTTCGAGCCGTAGCCTTCAGATTGGCAAAGATGAGCGGCGGGCAATGTATTTGCCGGTTTTTCTACAAAAAATCCCGTAAATTTTCAATCCGTTTCCGAGATTTTAAGGGACACACAAATCGGATAAATTTTGGATGAGCCCAAGACTTGGAAAAAGGTGAAACGTATTTACTTTTAAAATTTGGCAGCGTAGGAATAGCTAAATAGAAGATGCTAACGCTAAAAATGTGTCTCAGAAATACCTGAAGCTACTCTACGGCAAGGGCCACGAGGTATTGCAAATTTTTGCGATTTTGCAAAAATTATCAAGGTATGCGGGGGATGAGGATGATGATGAGCACGGCGGCAAGGCTCCTCAGTTTTGAGCTCTTGGACTATTATTGCGTAACCTTGAGACTCAAAGCAACGGTTCAATGTCACTGCAAAGTTCAAATTTTTTGAGGCAAACAGCGCACTTATTTAAGGATCGAGAGATGAAGAGTATATATTCTTCTTGTTGTGATTCCTGAGAAGCGTCTTTTATCTGCCTTACCTTTATTGCGCTTAAAAACTTGGTTTCCGTGAACGCTGTATCATTGAAGCGCTTCTTCGATGAAGTCTGCGGACCGACCGTCGGATCAACAACTCTCGCTGTTATACACCAATAAGTTATATAGCGGGTTCAGTGGTTGATGGGTTTATTGCCAGTTTCTGACCAAGGACAACCTTTACGTAGTCAAGTTGAGCATGCAGGAGCATGTGTGTGTGTGGGAGAAGAAGATTTGTCTGCATTCCTTGCTTTGTCATTGAGAGACGCGATGAGATATTTTTTCGCAAAACCACTCTTGTTCGCCAAAGAGGCACTCGTCAGCAGCTTCTAGGTTTATATATAAGTTGTATAGTTTTGACACTTATCGTCTACTTACTTAGCGGTAGGCCTCGGAAGCTTGTTGTCACTGATGCATCTCGTGCTTGTGGTGTGTGCACAACTAACATCCACTTGCCATTTGTTCCGTCTAATGTACTACAAATAGTTACACAAGACATCATGTACAAATTACCTGAGGTCGCTAAATACACATTTGTAACAACAACAACAACAACAACGCGACCGCCGCCGCTGGCTCCTGATGTCGTGTCAAAGACAAGTGTCGACAACTAATGGATGCATTCATGGCAGTAGTCAGATGGTGAAATAAGGTTTTGGCTGACGAAAGATTCTCAAAGACACATGTGAGTTTGATGGGCTAAAAGTCAAAATGGTGTCAGGTTCATTTGTCAACTGATGTGCAGGATGTGTATTATTATTACGGTATTCCACGACTCAGCACCTTCATAATTGTACTTTGGAGCTGGAACAAATGTCGTCACATAGTCACATGTAATTCATAGCTGAATCATTTCAAGGTTAAACTTTATGAGCTATTAAATATGTTAGAAGCTTGAAGTTGATTGATTCTTGCTTCATTACATTTGTAAACCATCAAGTTTCCAACTTTCCAATGAGCTTGACTTCTTGAAGACGTTCACTTAGTGACACTATTTTTGCCTCTAGGGCTGCAAATTTCTAAAGTTGTTCGGTGGTCCATTTAATGTTGGACCAAAAACATAATTAATTTTAGAGCCTATAATTTAGCGATAGGCATAAAGAAAATGTTTTTTTGAGAGTCATTGGGGGATTTGGTGCCTTGAAAAAATTGGCAAATCTAATATGAATGTGATTACGTACGATTGCTGCATTGGAGGAGTCAGAAGCCAAAAAATATTCATAGTTCTTATGGTCCCAAAATACACGGGCAGAGTGCATGGAGAATCCCGAGGAGACAGACCTTGACTGGGGCAAATGATGTCATTCCGAAACCCAGAAACCCGGGCAAAATCCTCTTCGAGGTTGACGATCTTTTGGTTGGTGCACACAAAAACAGCAACTTTGCGGGTGAAAATACATGGTGTGAAAGCCCGGGAGATGGACGCGACCTTGGCATTCACCTCAATAGTATTGTCTCTGGGCGGTAGACGGCGCCCGAGTAGTACTTTCACCAAGGCTTCTTGCTGAAATACCGCTCCATAGAAACCTGGCGCAGGAGAAACCTTACGGAATATTCTATCAAAGATTTCCGAACAGCGTTCAAGTGCAATAAAGAGGAAAGATTGTCGCATTATTCCAGCGAAATGACTCCCAAGACCTGATTTTACAAGTCTCGAGAAGAATAATTTGTCCCCATGAAGATAACACGTTTCCGGGGAATTTTAACGTGATTATTTGATCGTCTTTCTAATTCAGTAGGTTCAACACTGGTGCAATTTTTACAAAGATAGCTGGGCTCGCTGCTGGTGAACGATAATAAAATGTAATATCGAGAAGAAATTGGACCTCAATAAACCTCGTGCCTCTCGAGCTTTCACCTGCTCTAACCTGATACCCTTCATTAGACCTGATACTTTTAACCGATTTATTATGTTCGCATTAGCCTTTGGCTAGATCCGGCAAATCCGGCTAATCAGTAGTCCAGCCCAGTTTCCTCAGACTCTGGCTCACAGTCAATAGTCAACAACATTTTAGATTGTTCCCATATGAAATTGTCTGGTGGATATAAAATGACGAGCCTGATGAACTCTTTGAAAATTCTCCAGAGTGCCATCGTAAGAAGAGGTTTTGGAAGTAGTAGTGCGAGAGAGTTGCTAAATGAGCTTTATCCATTAGCAGGAATCGAGACTAAAGAAGCGAGTACTTTGGGATCTAATTTGCACTGGGTTTGCATTATACACGAAGACTTGAACTGATGATACCACTTGCCTTCTCTCTCGCTCATCTCGTCACATTTTCACCCAAGTTTCTTGAATTACTCACGGTCCATAAAGTATGTAAATTGTTGAGCGAATTATTTATACATCTCACGTAATCAGTGTTGTCACCCTCCAACTCCATTAATCTCCTTCAATCCGAATTCTTCTTTTGCCCGGATAGCTTCAAAATCCTCAAATGTTCCAACTTTTGCTGCGAGTTCGACAGCCACATTTACTGCATTAAACACTTTGGTGAATATGGCTATTATGGCTGAACTTGACTTCAGAAATGCGAATTTAAGGACAAAATATTTTTGTTTGGCTTTCGCCAAAGATTTTTGTGGTTCCAGTAAAATAGCCAGAAGGCTGCACCATAATTTGGAGCGTATTGATCCATGTTCATGACACGTGAGACGGTAAGTAGCTGATTTTTCTTTGTTTGTGGGCACGGGTTACACTCCATTCCGTCTCCGACGTGCAAAGCATATATCTGACTGACTGACTGATTTTTACTGAGGTTGATATTCTTTTTGTTTGTCAATTTTTCGTGGACACAGGCTGGCCAATTTACCGATGGCGACACCCACGACGCGTATAGCATCTGTCACCTTTGTGCCGGTGATATGTTTGTTATGCTGTGCACCAAAAAGCTGCCATGTTCCCTGCAGCTGGATCATTATTTGTAGTTTACTTGATCGCTGTTGGTAATTCTGAAATGCATGGAGTCTTGGCAAAGTCTGGATTTGACATTTCCTCTTTCCCTTGCTTTCTCTCTATGGGTTCTCACGTCTTGGTCGTATTCTTTTTCTTCTCCAATGATATTGACGGCGACGGGATCAGAGTCACTTTTATCAGAATAATACACAATTTTTCCCCGTTCATATTCTTACATGTGTGGTGTTGGTGGTGCAAATAGTAGAGGTTTGTGTAAAAAATCCGAAAAGGTATTGTTGTGTGTAGTATGTATACGGAACCCCTGGTCAAAAAAGTGGCAGCGGTTTTGTATACTGAATTTTTATTTATTCCGTTACCCAAGAGACTGTTTGTTTGCTGATGACGTATATTCGACAGTGGATGTGTAATTCGGGCCAAGATGGAGTAACGGCTGCTGCTGCTTGTTCCGGAATTATCATCGGTTTTGTATCTCTGTCCCTCCCGTGAATGGCGTATTTGAGCCGGATTCACCGGATCTCATAGGAAACTCGACACTTGAACCCCCACCGCCACATGCTATTGACATCTTCTTTCTCTGACCCAAGTTTCTCGGCGAGTCATGTCAACTTTTCGCGTGCTCTTGTTCTTGTTGTGGGCCTCCAACTTTATCAAGGTTTATCCAAAGACTTTTTCATTTACTCATTATTACACAACTTGTTCTCTTGTTAGTTGGCAATTACTTGGCCGTCGTCTTTAGAAGGCGCCATATTTTCTTGAGCCAAAAGTTTTGTGTTTGTACACGTACAGCGCCCACATATATATACACGCCTCCGACTTCCGACAACGCCACCGGTTCACATTGAAGATCTCGATCAAATTTTGATCTTCCGCTGTCAGTGGTTTTACGACTTTTTAAAATGTGTACATATATATATATATTCTTTTGATTTGATTCTCCTTCGTCCTCCATATCTGACATTTGTATATATATATATATATATATACGGGGAATGTTACGAGCCGGCGGAACAGGAACAAGAGTGTCTGACGACTTTTGCTCGCTGTGTTTTCTACAGTACAAGGTGGAATACAAGGGAGCCTGGATTTTTTCTCCCGCCAGGGTTCCAAATCATTTCCGGTTCCATTTCCCCACCTACATTTCGCATCATTACAAGCCCTCTCTATTCCGCGGATAGCTTCTCCAGCATAAAACATTTTGACTGCTTTCCTTATTCCCTTAACTGCTTTTTATACCTTTTTCCATCTCCTTTTCCCTCCTCCTCCCCACTTGCCCTCTGACGACTGACTCGCGCTTTCCTTTGATTTCCACCGATTTTACATGTCTCAAAAACACAAGTTATATACACTTGATGCAGAAACACAATACTGCTATCCAACAAAGAATCTCACAGAAATTCCACATTCAGCCTACACAAGGTTTACTTGTTAAAAAAGTGTCAGAAAAGATTCAGAGTAAAGAAGCTCAAGCACCAAATGCTTTGTTAAAAATCTGAGACTTTCAAAGTAAAATTTTATTGTAGAACGCTGAATTTACACTGTCTTGGGTGTTAAATGGAGATGACATAATAAATTTTACTCACGTTGACCCTGTCAGGTCCCAGATGATTTTGCTTGTGTCTACAGATTTGTTCAAATCTTTGCCGTACTTCAAAGAAAAAATTTGACCGTATGATTTCCGGTTGGGAATAACTTGTAGAATATTTCTTGTGCAATAATCTCCTGCTATGGCAGAAATATTGTTTTGAAAGGTTGTTGCTATATTATACTGTATATGCGGACTGACAATGCTGTGTTTCGTTCGAGGGCGTGTTTTATGAAACTATTCATCTTGTCGGAATAGCGGTTTTTAGTATTCAGAAAACTTAAGTAGATTCAGTCATGCACAGGAGGAGTCGGAGGGATCTTTTTGTTGGCGTTGCTGTTATCAGGCAATAATGGTCATGCATGTGAATCTTTTGAAGATGTGTTAAATTGTTGTGCTCGATGCAGTTTATGACTGGAATTATTTTCACGAAATTGCCCACTAGATTTTTCTTGAGTGGGAGGAGGATGCAAATCAGTGGAATTGGATTCATTTGGGATTCTCTGCTTTCTCCGTTTGTTTCAGGATTTATGTATAGCTTTTGCGAGGGACGTCAAGGTAGGAATGAGAAGAAGGAGAAATTCATACGTACAACGACGTCCACGACACGACAGCTACTACACTGCTGTGGCTGACTGGCGAAATGACTAATGGGTTATGTTTTTTGAATATGCATCATGATACATGTAGACGAGAAAGTCGCTTTCTCGGATTTTGTAGCGGGGAAAACAGGTGTAGGAAATTCCATTTAGAGCCTTTGGATAAGTAAAAAGGATAAGTGGTGAGAGGTAAAGAGTTGTACAAGACAAGGAGGCGGT
>JAQGBJ010000151.1:0-60803 GCA_034698345.1 Sphaeridia pumilis
ATTGTAGAAATTACTAAAGATTCGGACCGTCACGGAAGGACAGGGTCACATCAAAGAGATTCTAGAATAAGAGGAGGACCGCCGCCAGCTGACCACCGACCTGTAACTGCCAGAGGGTACTACCCAGGACAGCCTCATCAGCAGCCACCACCCGGAGGACAATACGGACAACCTCAGGGTCGTGGCGGACCGAGAGGAGGACCACATCACCCAGACGATTACCGAGCTCCTGGTGGTGGACCCCATCCTATGATGCACGACCCTCAATCTCAATATGGTCCCAGGGGTCGCAATCAACGAGGAATCGGACCTCGACCGCCAGATGCACGGCATCGAGTCTTTTTCGCCCTCTATGACTACGATCCACATGACATGTCACCCAACCCCGACGCTTGCGAAGAACTACCATTCAGACAAGGCCAAATTATAAAGGTAGATAATCTGATCAATAAAACTCAGCTGTAGTATGCTCAAAAAGTACAACTGTCCATATAAATCCCTTCCATTTCGCTTCTAGATTTACGGAGAGAAAGATCCAGACGGTTTTTTCTACGGCGAAGCAGGAGGCCGAAGAGGCTACGTGCCTGGCAACATGGTTTCAGAAGTTCAGCCCAACGATGAGCGGGCAGCTCAAGAGCTGCTAAATGTACGTATCTGCCAATTAATATCTCAAAGGTTCGTCATTTGACGTTCAAATTATTTTTCAAAATGTTTAAAATTTACAGAGCGGAGAGCCGCTCGTTAGTGGACGTGAGCGAAGGGCCATGGGACGAGACCGCTGGGGAGATATTTACGCCAACATGCCTGTCAAGAAAATGGTCGCCCTATACGATTATGACCCTCAAGAGTTGTCACCCAATGTTGATTCTGAGGTAATTGAATTCTCCAGAAAATAAGTGCTCAGCCTTGAACATGGTGACACTAAACGTTTATTTTCCAGGTTGAACTGTCTTTCCATACCGGCGAAACAATTTACGTATACGGAGACATGGACGACGACGGGTTCTTCATGGGAGAAATAAACGGAGTACGAGGATTAGTGCCGTCCAACTTTTTGACAGAGGCGCCAGATTATGATGGTCCCAGAGGGGGCGGTAGAGGTCCCCGCGGACCTCCTCCCCACATGGGAGGTCCTCATGATCGACGCGGACCTGGTCCAGGTGCTCGAGGCCCTCCGCCGCCGCCCAGGGAAGGCCCCGGACCCCACGGACCTCAGCATAATCACCATAATAATCGCATGGACAACCGAAATCTCCGGAAAGGTAACAATAGCTAGTTGATCTACGCCGTTAATTTTGTCCATTTACTTTCACGCTCTCAGGTGTCCAGGAGGAGGGAAATGTTGCGCTAATGTTGATTTAGGTTTCGGATGAAACAAGAATGACAAAACAGTCTGTGAGCACATTTCAATACTAACGTAAAGGAAGAGGGAAAACACCAAGTTCTCAATCTTGATTGTAGCTTGTAAGAGGAATGTTTCACATGAGGCCTCATATAACAAGATTGTTTCTTAAATACTCTCGGTAAATGTGTCGTGTACCCCACAAATTTCTCCATCTTCTATCTCTTGGTGTGTGCCTTCGATGTCACTTGCAATGTGGTGATCGCTTATTTTTTGATATATCTCTCTCTCTATTTCTCTCTCTCTATTATCTATCCCTTTATCTCTCATCCAAATCCCACGGCATCTGATCCAAAGCAACATTTTGCATTTCACAAGGCGTATATAACATAGAAAGTACTCTCAACTAACTCTGATTGAAGCAATTGTAAACTTTCACTGCTCCACGCGTTTCCACCCCCGCGGCAGCAATCCAGTTCGTTTATATTATAGTAGTCTGTTCAAATACCGTGCTAATTTATTCGACGACCATTCTAAAATACAAAAAACAGAAAAATTTGCTTGTGTTCATCTTACAATTGCACTTTTTCAAACCCTTGAAACCTTTTGAACTTGTTTGATGTTGTTGTGAACCTCTGAAAACGTTTCTCTTTTTTATGACTCTCTTACTATGTATCGCCGCTGCTAATCTAGATGCCTCTTATCCTCTTGATCACGCGGAGGTAAGTTTATCATCTCATTCCAAAGCGCTTCCCGCTCATGACTAGTTGCTTTTCTCAGAACCTTGATTAGATCCTTATTAGCTGCTCCCCTTTTAGCGAGTTTATACAAATATAGAAGCCCCAGTCAATGTTTAGCAGAATTATCATGATAACGTAGGCCGAATGGCTTTCTCCACAACCATTCCATAATGTAAACATCAAATGTTGCTTTTACCCTCGTCGTCAACTGCATGCTCTCTATTATATGATAAATATAAATGTCTTCAGGTCTATAAAATATTGACGGTATGCTGTCTGTTAGTTGTTTGTCGCTCTTACTAGTCGACAGTTTACTTTCTTTGACCCGGATAAATATTTTGATACTTTTTCACTTTAGGGTTTGTGTGTGTAAAAAGATTTTACGGTAGTTTCTTTTGTTTAATTTGGCAAAGCTTTCAGTGTTTACCGTAGTCCCGCATCCGAATGCGATGTGTGTAATTTGTATAGACTACCCCGTCTTTTGAAATTGATGGTTTGCACTTTTACAACGTTGTTGTTGATACACCTGTTTGCTATATAGTCTTCGTTTGTTTGTAATCCCTCTGATCTAATGTAACCTTTTTCTATTCTCTCAACCTTTCCCCCTATTTCTGGTAGTCAAAGAAAAAACAAAACAACAACAACAGAACATCATATGGAACACGTCTCACATATATTTTTCACTAGACACAAAAATTGAAGTAGTGCGAACAAGGTCATATACTAACTAACACATTCGTAACAGCAACACAAAAGCTCCCACTACTCACAGTGAAAGTCCAATTGACAGACTCAGACTGCTGAGACAGTATACACAAGTCATGAATTGAATTCCTTATTGTGTTGATGCTTGAAAGTGTAGGCCGTAAATCGGTTTCTAATCTGTAAATATATAGTGGTAGGTAGTATATTTTTGAAAGAAATACTTCTACTCGTACTACTACTACTGCCAGTACTAACTAAATAGAGTTTGAGCAAATTGGTGACAGAGAGCAAAACGTATTGATATATTTTGGAAACGGGTGTAGCAGCAGCAACATGGTTTGGTTTCTATCCTGTAAATATACTCTTCTCTAACGTCTGCTTACTACTGACTGAGAAATCTACTAGTCTTTTGAATCCCGTAGTAGGGGCTATAAATATACTCTAACTCTATAAATCTATAGCATCGATTCGTTTCAGTTTAGAGATTGTCTCTCGAATTAGCCCGTAGTCTGAGTTTTTGTAAAATGTACAAAACTATTTTGCCTGCAACTATATATATAATATCATGATGGCTATTAGCTGACGAGATTCTAAAAGAGATTGTGAGACATGAAAGATTATTATGATGAACTGATTTATGTGCAGCTGAGGAACCAGTACGACGGGCACAACAGCAGCATCAGCAGGAGGGGTGGAGGTAGAGGCGGAGCCAACAACGGGCCTGGGTCGGGGTCACGGACGCCGCGAGGAGGTCCTATGAATCAGTCGCCGGGTGACATGGGAATGATGGGAGGCGGAGGAGGAGGGTCCGGCGGAGGAGGAGGCCTTGGAGGAGGAGGTAGCTTAAGGAAAAATGTTCGAGGTGTACCGCAAGTAGTTCCAGAATTTAGTCCGATGAGTGATCAGCCTATGATGAATGCTGGACACGAGCAGCAAACCACTAGTGCCCCTACTTCAGCCTTGCCCAATCCCTTGGGTCTGTTTAGTAAAGCGATGCCGCAAAGTGGGTCCGCGACACCGGCAGGTGGCGCTGCCGGGGCGGCAGGATCAAGTGCCAATCCGCTAACGGGTAAATTACCCGGTGTCTTAGGTGAAGCTCCCAACTTTATGCAAAAGTTTTCAGAATTCACTAGTAATGCGACAGGAACTGCCGGAGAAGGGATTTTGTCGAAAGGTAAAGAATTAATATTTAAAAAGTTTGGTCTTTGACCTACGTTTTTGCTATGTCGAGTATATCATTTGGAAACGTTTGTAAAGTACTTGGTACTCTTTCTCTCGAGTGGGTTAAAATATCAGCTGTCGGCTAATACATATATACTTAATATTAATGATCATTATCGAAATATCAAATCAATACTGTGTAAGTGATCAATGGTCATGTGCGTTACAATATCCACCCTTAGTTGACTCTCATACAAAGTATCCATATATAACATGAATAATATATAAATATATATATTTGTACTGAGCAAGTTGGTAAAATATCATACAATCCAGTCCAGTTCAACAACAAAAGTGTTCTCTCTTCTCTATATATCTCTTTCCCACTTCAATACTGTTACAAGGAGATGAAAAATCAATAGTCCTTAGCCTCACCCCTAGTTTGAACACACAGATTTTTAAAATAGTAGCTTCAACAAAACCTCTAGCAAATTTTGTAGCTCCTCCTTTTTTCAATGTTGGATGCAGCTTTCACCACAAAGCTCATCTGACCCTCGCCTTGTACCCCGAATTTCAGGGCGCTGACATATTCAACTTGATGGACTGGCGAAATATAATTTTGTATTCATTCCTCCTCTCCTTATATTCATTGTACGCTTTCCAAGGATGAAGATTAGCAAAAAAAGTATGATTGAGAATTAGCAAAAATGAGTCGATACTTTTATTAAGTTGCAAACCATGATGATGATATGTAATGAAACATATCAAAGAGCATTTTGTACTAGACGATATTTAGACGATGCCCATAAGAGCATTTGAGAAACATGACCCTTGATCTCCTCAACGCTCCAACAGCGTCTTTTACTATACCATGATTGTTCGAAAACTGCCTTGTACATTTGTAGCACACAAATTAATCATCTCCTCGTTTCTAACCAACTTTCAATACTGATAGACTCCATATGATAAAAATACTTTGTACAGTACTCATAACATAACGACTTGAAACAAGTGCGGAATGGCCTGTAGTCCTAAAAGAAATTGCACTTGAAATTGTACTCGATACATAGGAAAATATTGTAAAGCTTCTCATTAACTCCGAGTAATCAAACTGAAAGAAAGCTGTAAGACATGTTACACTGACCAAAGTATAGCAAAAGACATGTTAAAAATTGTAGACTTGCTAATGTATATACACTATATTTAATGGTAGACGGAACAAGATTGAATCAGTAGAAGAATACAAGTAGCTGACAAAATCAGTAATTGGACAATTAACTGCTACTCCTCCTCATCCTCCTCCTCCATGCACCAGCAACGCCCTCTACCCAACGTATAATGGCGACGATGGATTCCAACCATTGAACACCTCAACTCTTCTGCTCTGCGAAAAAACCATTCCAACAGGCCACCATGTTCATCTGGTGAAAGCAAAAATTAGAAACCTGTGTACAAATCAACCCGTCAATTTAAAACAAAAGTATTTCCATGCATTCATCAAACGTTTCAAGAAATTGCTATAATGCACAATTGTGCTTGATTGAATCTTTTGTTAATTGGAACAAAGTATCTCGAACAAAGTATCTCGCCCACGTGTGCACCAACCTTGTATAGAATTACCGCAATTGTGCTTATATAAATTAATTAGTGTCGTGTCCTATAGGAATCCTGATGGCGAATTGTTCAACTGCCAGCCTGCAGTAGCTTATTATTGTTACATTGATTGGGAATTTTGTCAAGTTTTACAGGGTGTCGTCGTCAGTCAGTAGTGTGAGAATATAACAGAATGCGTTGCACGGTTTCTAACCACACACACACACACACACTTTTAGCTTTGTACAGTTAGACTGCAATGTTCCGGCTCTAATGTCGTAATTTAATAGTCTAGGACGGAACGCAGTTGTCTAATATATCTTCTGGTACTAGTCGTAGCGCTCACGTAATACCATGCACACTTGAATGGTGTTAAAAAACCTCTTTAGACTGTGAAAAAATCTATGCTGGTGCATAAATACTTCTGTTGGTGCATTTAGAAAACCACTACCTAACTTATACAACTAAACATATATGAATGATGAATATTATATAACGAAACTGTTGAATCTGTTCATCGTGCTTGTCGATTCACACACGTCATTGTAAAAAAGCTAGGACTAAAAGCAGGTGGAACTGAACACCTCAAAATCTATGTCGATCATTTTCAGATGAAGATTGCATTTACCTTTTAACTGTAAGGTAAACTAATTGTAGGTAAAGGATAAGGAACGATTTGTTTTTCGGAAACTCGCAGAAAATGTATAAGTTGGAGAAATGAGCATTATAGGTTATGTAATTTATGCTACGGGATTGTAATAACTTTGAGTGGCGCCGTTGGAAGTTGTCTAGAGATAAAAAATAACTGAGTTGTTATACTTATAGTATGTTGTGGCATGCGGTAAATGTACGACACTTGTGAATCTGAAACAGTAGTACAGAGAATAAATGAAGTTTATGTGGCTCATTATATGAATGACAAAGCTACTCATATGAATTAAAGCACACGCGAAAGGTTAAATTAAATGCGTTTAATTTCATGGCACACCGTTCATCAATTTATAGCTCGCATAACAGTGTCTGATAGATAAACTCTTTCGACTTTAACAACAAGGTAACAAACGACATAACATCAGATAAGGATACGTAAACTTCTTCGTTATCATAGTTTCACATATAGCACTCAAAATTTACAGTTTACGTAAGAGCACTGAATACTGAATGCATTGCATAACACTCAGAAGGACTGAAACGGTTACATTTCAAGTAGATATCACGTAAATGTACATCAACAATCAACTTAAAAACTTGGCAATAGTCTGTCCGTTTGACCAAGGCTGGTTCAATTTTGCGGAAATCCGAAGTATAAACGCTATTGATACAAGGGCACAACTTTCGATTCTGAGGTAAGGCTCGTTGGGTACAGTGCTTCTGGTCTACAGACACGTACATGTTTAGGGCCATGTCTCAGTTTCATGATTGCTTAGATGATAAATGACTATTGGCCTAAATTAAAGCTGAGCAGTAAGTATGACTAAACCAAGCCAAAAGCTTGCCTTGCAAGAAACAATGGCGTCCCCATCTGACTACAAATATCACCAAAACATCTTAAAGCAAAAGGCTAATCGCGTCTCACAATCATAGTTACTCTACAAACTGCGCCTACGGATGGAATGCTAAAGTTTCGAAATACCGATTGAATATGGACAGAAGTAAAGTATTGCGAGCTGTACAATTGAAAATATCGAGGTAAATGGCATTGTCTAGCTATGAAGTGACTGAATTACATGACAGGAGGATAAAATTGCTAGGAATGTTGTACTGAAAGTTTTGTAAATATTGTCATACAAAAGTAATGTAGCAAAATTAAACGATGTCAAAATTATTGCGATGAACGCTCTGGCAGCGATGCAGTTCATCCACTGACTGTTTGTCTTGAATAATGCATTGATATAATATTGATTGTTTTCCTAAGCCTGACTATTGACTGTTGTACCGTCGCTGAATTCCACCCATTTGTAAGTATTTGTAAATCTAGATTTACATTGTGCAGCAACCTCTTCTCATTTCGTTTTCTTCCGCTTCCAATTCATCGTCGCTGATTATTGGAACAATCTTTGGGTCGATTCTCGGCATGTACGCTTCACAGTCCAACCCAATTCGCTCGTAGAACAGCATGTATGCTGTACTTGTTTCGATTTGATCCTCATTCACCTCCTGCAAACAACACAATTAAGAACTTTTCAAGACTTACTACATGCTAAGAAAAAGGTCTTAAGGTGAATACCAACTCACCTTACAACTGCTGTCGTTAAAGCAAACCCATTTTCCATTACAGCCTTTTGCATAGGAAACGTAGTGCCCCGCTCCTAACATTCCACTATGGCACTGCAAAATACATGAATTGAGGTTAGGATATCAGGATGTAAGTAGAACCTTTTGTAAGCGTAAATAAACCGTGAATACTTACAACAATGGCATATAACCTATAGTTCAGACTGAATGGGTCATTGCCGTCCTGTAATCTATGTTGGTGGAAGTCTTGCAAAGGTTTTAACTCGGATTCGTCTCCATCATTCCCAGGTTCTTCTTTAGAATCGTTGTTGTTTTGCTTCTTGGCTAATTCGGACGTTCTTCTTGGAACATCCGCAAGAAACTTCGTGGGGTCGAAATTGTCAAACGGGAAATCGACGAACTTGTGTGATTTCGCCCAACGGCCATTGATTAACTGGAAGCGCTTCAAGTGCACGATCTGCAAAATATTGATTCGGTGATAATGCTGTCAGAGCCAGCATAATTATCATACAATATCTGTAGTACTGTTTACATACCAGGATTGGAGGAAGTCGCCAAATTTGCAGTTTCTTGAAAGCCAGCTGATGACCTCCACATTTTGCACAATTGTATTTCTCATCTTCACTGAGCTCTTCCTCTTTTGTAAAAGAATCCAGGCAAGAGTTAAATGCGACACTTTCAGTCTGCTTGGTTAAAGCTTCTTGAACGCTTTTATCTTCTCTGTACTCTAGCTCTTGCGTCGTTTGGTATCTGAGGTGCAAAGCTGTGGGATCCCAGTCAATTGAAATGCAAATGTTCTGAGCGTTCGGAATGTTGACCACTTCGTCCTCAGTGCACATGAGGGGGCAACCACGACAAAAGCAGTACCACTGGCATCTGCCACAGGACCATTCAGCGTCCTTCATAACAATTCTGAGGATGAACGGATATTCGTATCCTAAACTGTCGTCACTGTAATGCAAATAAAGAAACGTGACTTTAAGAAATCGCAGATCGTAATTAAAAGGGGCGATCAAACTAAATAAAACTGATGAAAGTTGTATGAAACAGGTCACTCACCAGTCTTGGGCATGATTATGATCTGAAGAGGGTAAAGGTGAAACAAGTCGAGCTACAAGAATCCACACCCTTCTATAAAGGTCCAGATGGGTCATCCCAGGGAAAAACGGTATAACCAAAGGCAGACCGAACAGTATAGGTCTACTTTTGTGAGGAGCTAGGAAGTAAGCTTCTTCACGAATCATTTTTCGATGCACAATCACCAAGTAATTCTCCACTGCCGCATACTCGCTGAATGAAGATTGCAAACTATTGCAGCTGGATAAACTGCTCTGTCTGGAATGACAGTTCCTACTGAGGGTTCCTTCGGTTGGTAATTTAGCTACTTGGCTAGTTTGATTTTTCGAAGACGACATGATCCTTTTGATTTGAGCTTCCACTTTGTTTTCGACGTCGCATTTGGAACTCATCTCATAAGCGTACACTCGGCGACTAGAAAACACTTCTTTCACTCGTCGTTGATCACCAAACAAATCAGTAATTCTTGATTGTCGAATTCCAACAAATATCATACAGTTTAAGTCAACAATACTGTGATTGGCAGGGAGCATCTGACATAATCTGGATTTCACTTCAGAGATTTTATCGTCTGGGCTGGCGAGAAGTCCGAAGCGTTCAGGCGTAGAGCCGTCCTGACGTATTACTGAAAGAAGATACCATTTGTGAGCAAACAATCAAAATAACGTCAATCTACCAAATGTCATTTCAACGCACCTATTATATCGCAGAAAACATAACTTTCCATCGGCAGGGGTAACGTTAAGTAGTTGAAGGGATCAAAGCGAACGCTTTCTGAGTTACATTCCTTGCAACGAACACTGGATTTAAGTTGTCCATGGAAAAGATCCACAATTATGCTCTTGTTTCGTAAAACATGGTTCTCCCAAGCTTCTTGAGCACATATAACATCTGGTCGGTTATTGCTGTCTTTCAGTTCTACGTAAGGTTTCTCGAAGACTCTGTTCAAATCTTCATGTAAGCCGTCCAATAAGAATGCCAGCAGCTCCTGAGCGTCGTTCTGTTGGAAACCACTGAATCGAGGAGCATATTTTCCGATGGTGCACTAATACCCAGGACCCAGAATACGACATTAGTTTTACTTTCGGTGTTATAACTTCTGATGCTGCAAGTGACTTACTCGAAGTTTTAATGGTGCAATGGTTTTCACAGTTCCGCTCCAGATATCAGTGACTAAATCTCCATAGCGTTTAGCGATGTGTCCTCTCATCCCCAATGGATTTGTTCGGTTCAATTCAAACATATGCATCTTCTGCGCGAAATACATTGTCAAGGGTTTTGTATTCGAAACACACTGTAGTGCAGAATTCATGAAACACGTGTTTCCCAGGTTATTCAGCCCGGTAAGACCTTTTTCCAATGGGTACAAGATAGATTGTCGGTGAAACGGCTTAGTATCAAACTGTGTGTTGACTAGGGAACCCAACTCTTCAGGCCAAGTTTGATCTTTGTTTCTCGTTTCAATGAGTATCGCAGCCATATCATCCAAACGCAGGTCTTCGAGAGTGCATTGCTCATCGTCCAAAACCAATTGGAAATTCAAATCTTCTTTTCCCAACAGATCCAGGCGCGTGTCTTGAGCCGGCAGTTTGAGCTTTTGGCACACATAAGCCCACACCTTGCCTAGTTGCTCTTTTCTGCTAAACGACGCTGTATATGCCAACGTACTATGAATCATAGAAAAATTTAGTTATGACCGTTTATTACGTTGGTAATTCAAAATTTGGCTTACCGTTTCGGCGGGGAGAAATGCTGAGTTTGAACATACGACATTGTGGAGCTAAGCGCTGCAGAACCATACATACCAGCCCAAGACGAACTACTGCCGTAGTTCGGTCTGTTAGTCATGATTTGATGGCGATATAACAATAGCGTGAGCGGATACATCTCAAGCTCGAAGCCATGATTTTCAACTTCAATAACCTGTAGCAATGTATCAAAATGAATTTCACCAACAAATTCCGAAAAATGCGAATTACAAATGGTAACACAATAATACCTGTCTCGAAACGGCGTTTATAACGCCATACCATTGGCCTAAAGCGTCCCATACGCTCCGAGGAACTTTGACATAGTCCTTGCCTTCTCGAACGTTAGCACGCAAGATTCCTCCATCATTTGTTAGAGAAGGTACTTTTGTTGTTGAATTCGACAGGATCAAAGTTGAGTTATCTATGGCACCAGGCTTGCGGGTTTTCCCTTGCGAACCAGCGGAAGCAATAGGCTTTCGAGCAACTTGAGGGGAATGGACCGGACTGGGTGTGCTGGAACATGTTGACCTCGAGAAAAAAGTTCTACAGTACTTCTTTTGCACTTGTAAAGGAAATAATTGTTTAACTTCAAATTAGCCTTACCTGGAGCTATCCATTGTTGCAAGAGATAAAGAACTGGTACTACATCTATGATTAGGACCCGTGATCGAGCCCACGTTCGAATCTGTTTCGTTGTCTGCATCTAAGCACGGAAAAGTTTTTTTTACAGTATATGGGATTTTCGCCTGAGATTTTTATTTAACTGACGTTACCTAATGAGTTGATGCCTGTTACAACGACATTGTGACTAGCGTCAGTCGCAACTGTAGCCTCTACACCACCCTTCCTTGCAGACCAACTTCGCTGTACAACATTCTTGCCTGAATGAATGCTTCCGTTCACAGAAGTTGTGTCATTGAAGCTACCGCTTTGACTGGTGCTACTTCCGGATCTGTAGTCGTAAAAGAAAATTAAGTAAGCACCGATTAGTCTCCTGAAGTGCAGAAGCAGCTGCTAACTTTAAAGCTTACTTACATTGAGCAAACCCCACTGTCACTGTTACTCATGCTGCTAATAGCTGATGTGGAATTGACGTAATTCAGCCAAGTACTCCACCAATCCACGGAAACGAGATACCAAACTTGACCAGCCCTGAGGCCACGATTTTCTTCTCGCGAAAGCCATGCTGTAACAACTTCGAATTCTTCGCAGGGATCCAGTGGCTTTAAACCAAGAACAATCTGACAAATCTGAAAATAAGAAATAGTTTATTACCTTCAAACTCATATAGGTTCACATTACTTCTTCCACTGAGAAAGTACCTGGTATATCAGGACTAGAAACTTCTCTGCCATTGGATTAGATATGGACCACACGAGATAGTCTTCAAGGGTTACTGGCCCTCCACCCTTTTTTATATCCTCCAATATTACTTCGTTTGATTTGGAAACCGCCGCGACAACATCCTTACTGGCGTCTGCTAAATTGTCATTGATGATAGTTCTCATCAGACTCAACATGTTTTGCTGTTCTATAGAAGATAACACGCCGTCCTTGTCAGCATCAAACACCTTGAAGCAAACTAGAAAAACACAGTTGTGAACTTCCATTTTTAGACTTCGTTCAACCTTCAAAGGATTAGTTACATACACTTTTGTCTTTCTGTTAAAGGACCTCGTGCAGCAGCAGAAACCCCACACGCCATTTCCTTGAAGTCGATATGACCATCCTTGTTTTCATCGATGGCAGCGAAAAAACTTTGCACTATACTCGGTGGTAACGGTGGGCTCACCAAGGGTGTAATTGTGGCAACATCCATTTTCCCACTGACCGAATTCGCTTTCAGATTCCAATACCGCTTTTCTAGCTCTACGATGTCCTCTTCGGATACTATAAAAGACATGATGATGAAAACCTACAATGACCTGAAAAATATCCGAAATGAGAATCGCCAGCTACTGACTTACAATGAGTAACACCGGCTAATGTCTGATAGAATGTTGGCGTTTCATGATCGTCCGATAGGTTGAACATATTAGCACCGAAGTCACTGCCTCTTCCTGAACAACTTTTGGGTTCTCGCAGTAGCCAAGCTGATATCGATGTAGCTGTTGCATTTGCCGGATCTGCGATCCACCGAGCGAATCCTTCATAATCAACGACATGGGCCTGCAAAAACAAAAATGTTCACCCAGTCCTTTCCATCAATAGTAAAAAATTTCACAGATACATACATTCCCAAATAACTTCGGTAAGCTATCAGGTACAGGATAGTGTTCAACATCTTGAAGAAACCTCACGAACTCATCCCGGTGTATTAGATTTTCAGTAGCATAAATCCCGAAAATGACTGAAATCAAAAGGCGAACTATTTGTACCAAAGCAACACTATCCCCCTGATTCAAGGTGCCCAAATCATATCAGTTCTACTCACATTTAACCCTTTCCTCCATAGTGCCTTTTGTAAGCACCACAAGGGAAGCCAATAGATCTTTGAATCCGAGTCCTTTTGGAGTTCCCCCACAAGCTCCGTAAACAATCTGTAAAATGAAACAATCAGCTGACGTAAATCTTTAACGTGTCTTGGTCCTGTTTTCGAGTCGAGTTACCTCGGCAATTTCCAAAGGAACCAAATCACCCAGCACCTCCCGGCAAAACACGTGTTTCGTCATATAGCTATTAGACGTGGCCACTCTCTTGAATGCCTCCTGCAGTCGACGCAATTCCACCTCGGAAACTGCAAGCAAAATTGTATTTGTTGAATATTCAGCTTCTTCGATACTTGTGAATTATTAACTGACAGCTTACTTCGCCGAACTGCATCCTCGTAGCTAATAATTGTAACTTTAGATTCCTTGTTACCCATTATAGCCGAAGACAAGTTGTTCATCAACGACTTGAAATTTTGCATGTTAGCTCGTCTTCTTGTTCTTCGATGCACTTCAATACATTGTTCTAATTCATTCCTCCAACAATGATGTGTGGATCTGAAAATCAGTCAAGTTCATTGTGTCTAGTAGTCAATCGCACAAGCGCAATTCAAACATCGGGTCAAACTTACCGTGAGTTGATATCGCTTTAAAATCGCCATAGTTTTATTTGCGTTGCACCAAGGGCTTCAATTCAGTAGATGAGATTGATCAACTCTTCATACGTATAACCACTGTCCAGATCCGATCGTACATAAATTCAAATGTACAACTGTGATTCACTATTTCTAGTTAACTAACTACGTAGTTAGTATATACAGTCGTTGGGCAGCAACAACTTTCAGCTTCTCATTATGAGTACATACAATGCCACTCAAGCCTAAACAGTCTGGAAGGTGTGTAAATTTAATGGTCTTGAAACTGACAGGCGATCGCAAGAAACAATCTTGACGTCCCGTACCCACGTTTACAATTCAAACTACATCTACCTTTACACTTCTTATAACACCTTGAACGATTAAATGATACTCCTATATATTTAAGTTTCTTCGATGTAAGCTGAATCGACTTATTCGAATACTGGCTGAAATCAATCAGACGCTTCTGTTTTGCGGATTCATGCAATTGGCGAAAATTTAGATTCACTGGAACTATTTGCGTGGAAGTTAGGGTTCTTCCATATGACATTGCCGTACATACCAAACGGACACGATCGATATACCTCGATTTCATATACTTACATAAAACGTAAACATATCATTTGAATAACACATCTTCAACCTACTAATCCGAATCAAAACATTGGTGGTGGCGACATAGGTGGGCGTCTCAGGATGAGATTTTTCCATCTTTTCCGACAACAACTAAAATTCCTGAAGCAAATTTTTGCCAAATATTCAAGAATTAAGATGAATAAAATATTTATGACTCAAGAATATTTCACACATGAGATTTTTTCAGGATACGGCATGTATGAGGTTTCAACAATAATGGCACAAATGCCCTACTATGCCCAGCTTTATCCAAACGTCATCTGGGGCTGCGCAACCTTACAAGGGTGATGTAAACGTTAAGTGGTGGAACCCCATTGACATTATTCTCAAGTTTTGAAATTTCTTTACCGTCTCCAAAAAAACAAATAACTTGGTCCACTCAGTTACCAGTACTATTACCAACTCAAAAAATATACAAATAAAAATAAGTCCTGTTCGAATCCAAGTTACTTTTACTGGTTTCAAGGTGTTCAACGCTAGCAATAACCTCAAGTGGTAACATTCTACGAAAAGTAGACAGAAACGCCAATTATCAGTTTCATGGATGAAATATCATTGAAACTTCAAGGTTAGTTAGAACTAATGACAAACTTTAACGGCTTCAATTTTGATGTTCGAACACTTGATGCTTATTTTAAGTTTCGTAAAGCCCTTTGGCTTCGCTACCTGGGCCAGCTGCGGCTGCGGGTTTATTGATTTTTTTCTCCTTTCTTTGTGCGCGTTTGAGAGATCAAGTGCATTGGGTTGCGTGCGCTGTTTTACTAACGACTGAAGAACGTCGTCTGTACACTGTTCAATACTGTATATTAAATACAAGGTTCATCGCTTGAGTCATCCTTTAAATCATAGCTTGCTGCTAGTGCAAAGTTCATTGTTTACATAATTGCGTTGAGCCCCTCAGCTGAACTGCCTTGATCAATACCAATTGCGACAGCCCACAGGAAAAAGTCACCGTCGAACTAGTGGACGCGTTTTAAAAATGTGTAATTTTAAAAACATGTGATTCTTAAATCAATTTAGTTTTGTACTCCGATATTAGTCAGTTTTTAGAGTGCAAATAGCTATAAGTTCCAGCGGCTAGCATGAACGTTGAGGTTGTAATCAACGTACTATGATAAGCGTCGTAAAAAATTAATAATAGATATAAACAAAAGCTCATTTGTGCATTCGCCGAGCTTCATTGCAATCGCAACCGCAATTGACTGTTGGCGGATCATGGGATTTAATGTGATGACAATACTAGAGGTAGGTTCTCGAATAGGCAACTTGATTTTCACGTTTGCGTTTGCGACTACTATTCAATATCCTTGGTTACTGACCTACTCTTGTTTGTATTGCAGATTCGTTGATACAAGTACAAGCCGAAATTGACTTTAATCTGTGGGACACGGCTTTTGCAAAAAGCAAAAGTTCTAATAAAAAATAGAAAACGTAAGGAATGAGCGACCCAATCCAAAACGACATCAGACCAGGCGACGAAGAAGCAGGTGGGCAAAGACCGGAAGCTAATGGGCAGCGACAGGGACGATGGTCCTTGGACCCTCGTTGGTTCGCATCTGCTGGAGCAAGACGAGAAATATCACCAGCTCTAAATATGCTGAATGAACTCATTAGAGCGCCTTACCACTTTCGAAGGTCAAATTCGGAAACTGGTCGAAGTCCTATTCAGTTGCCTGGGCCGTCTTCAAACAATGGAGTGCCTGCCGCTAGACCGAGAGTATTGCACCATCGAGGATCTTTACAAGTGCCCATGGAACAGCATAGTATTTCACAGCAAGGCCCGTCGACTTCAATGGCGATGGCTAATGCTGTTAGAGGCATCCTTCAAGGTGCTGGACGAGCCAGATCGCTAAATGGAGCTGCTGATATTCCCGAACATCCGGCGGGTTAGTTTGAATCCATCTTCCTCACAAGGTCATCAACATAGTTCAACAAAGTATTTTTGGTAATGCAGGGGTGGCTAGATCAAATTCAGAGTCGTATGTTGTCATGATGGAAGCTGACCCGAACTGGAATGCGTCGCATGCCGCTGGAAGCCAACCTGCAGCTCAAACTGAAGACCAGCAGCAAAATGATGGAACGCCAGAGGACGAAAGGGGCAGTTTGGGAGAATCAAACCGAAGTGGGGAAGGTACACCAACTACGCCTTTTGGACCTGGTTATTCTCCGGGTGAAATGCTGAGGACCACCCCGGAGGGCCAAGCCATTCTTTCAGTGATTGAGCGATATTCACCTTTCTTAATAATTCTCTTGATTAAGGTAACAGAACAGCTTCCTAAATGGTGCGTATTCTCCAGATAAGATTTAACTTATTTATTGCTTTACCTGATTCCAGTGTTTGTTTGACCACGGTAGTGGTATTGTATGCTTCCTTGCACTACTACTCACATTTTCACATGCCAACTCCCTGTTCAAAAAAGAAGTCAGTAAACAGGGAAAGCGGAAACTTACGTACCTTTTGATGATAGCTGCCAATCTAATAATATGCATGGGATTCGTATTTTACGTTTACAACCCAGAGAAACTGTACATGGGGTAAGTGTTAGACGTAAAGACATGCCGATTTTCATGCGTGCCTGATCTAATTCTAGTGCTTCCTGTTAATGCAGATTGATATTCCTAAAAACTGCTACTCCAGTCGAGTCTATATGGACCATGTTCTGGATCACAGCAACAGTGGATTTTGTCACAAAATTTATCACTATTGTTATAAAAATTTTGGTCCTCATGTGTCCAGCAAGAATGTGTCCTTACCAGAAAAGGGTAAATTTGCGTTTGGGCATACTGATGTTTCGCTTAGCCATTGATTTAACGTTGTCTCTTGTTTTTAGGGGAAGTATTACCTTTTCGTGGAACGTACTTCACAACTGTACAGAGCAGCTATCCCGACATTTGCATGGGTGCAATATCTGTCGGGAAGTTACGAAGGACCATCCGCGGTTCTTGGCTTTTTGCTGGTCGCACTTTATGGGCTACTAAAGTTAAACGACATCGCCAAACGGTACAAGGCATGGTACATTGCATTTGTTAAAATGTTGCAGCAAGTGGTGAGTCCTTCGATACTAATAAGTTTTTTGTATATATTATTGTTTTTCGGTCTTTCAAAGAGATGATTACAATGATAATTGTTTTGCAGCATTACGGCACTGCGCCTACTGAAATTGAGATGAAAGAAGCAGGAGACGTATGTCCAATTTGTCATGACGTCTTCCAGGATCCTACGAAGCTAAACTGTACTCACATCTTTTGCGAAGAATGCGTAACAACATGGTTCGACCGTGAAAGAACGTGTCCGATGTGTAGAGCGAACGTTGTTGACGATCCTAGCTATAGGGATGGTCACACAACTCATTTTATTCAGATATTTTAGCCTGTTGGTGCTCTAAATCACCTTGCAACATTTGCCACAGAATGTGACTAGACTGCTTGTTGCAATTGATGCAGAAACTACGGTTAGCAAACTAACAGTGTAAGATCGATACACAATAAGTTATTAGATTTGAATATAACTATGCACCTAGTTTGATCTGATGAAACTAACCCCTAATGCGACTCATTGCATCCTGTTCAAGTTTCGTTTTTTTGTGCTCTTACTGTGATATATTGTTTATTTTTTGGAGTTCAACTGTTTGATTTCCATAGAACTAGTACCTAGGGGTTATCGTGCAACATGGACTTGATTTCGCTCATTAATGTACCTAGATAAGTAGGACGAAGTTTTAATCAATAAAGACTTATGTAACTTTACGCTGATTCACGTACTGTATTAGTTTCCTTCGAAATTAACTATATCTGAGGGAATTTTATCTTTCATCAGCCTACTTCAGTTTCCTGTTCAATTGCATCTGGAAATAATTCCCATCTTGTTGTGTTGCTGCTCGATTGATTTCCCGATGCTGCTGCTTCGAAACTATGGATTCGATTATTTCGCCACTGCCCCGAACCAGCCTAAAAAATTAGCGTTATTACCAGTTGAAAAAGTTACTCATGAATGTTTTTCTTCAATTAAAAGTCTTGATTACCTGACTCTCCCAGTTTCTTCGTCAAATTCTTTGCGTATTTTGCTCTGCTCCTTCTCCCATTGTTCCTGTGTCATAGGTGCAAAACGTTTGGCTTCTGTTGGCTTCACTTTGACAGTCTTTTGGCCTGACTCTGCTGTTTCCAGGTTCAATTTCGGGTTCGACTTTCCCAGAGCTTCAGTCGTATGAGATTTTTCTTCTCGGTTCTTCTTGTGCTTTTTCTTCTTATGTTTGTGAGACTTTTTCTTTTCTTTTTTCCTGTCCTTAGTCTTCTTGGTCTTTTTCTTCTTTTTACGATGCCTTAGTTCGTCTGACGATGCACTTGAGCTGCTAGTTTCGCTATCACTACGACTGCGGGATCTACTGTAACGTTTCCTTTTCCCTATAAATTATTTTCAAGTTAACAGTGCAAGTGAGCTTACAGGTTGCCGGTGGTTTTTTTGGAAGTATGAGGTATGAATATTACTTTCTCCAGCTAACGATGTAGATTTGGATTTCCTTCGTTCCCGTTTAATGCAATGAATGTCCTCTATTCCTGATGAAGACGAAAAAAGACTTCCTGGCAGAGTTTTCAGGGGATTGTTTCGATGTTGTGTATTCGATGATGTTCGACGCTTAGGGTCCTCATGAACATGACGATCGGATTTTTGGTCCATTGTTTAGATACGCCAAAGACACTTTGCGGTAAACAACTTTAGTTTATCCCTTTGCACCATTCCAGCGTTAATGATACTTTTCTCAACAGCATTTTTCCGATTTTAGTGTGTGAACGTCACATGTTACGAAGCTCAAGTATAGGACCGCACTATGGCTGGAATGTTTACATGCCAAGGATTTCTATGCGAAGAAATCACATATTTTAGAAGATGGTAGGAATTCGAGTTGACTTGTACCCGAATAGTCGAACTGCACCCAACTAGAACATAACGAAGATGAATGGGACGAAAAAATTGGTAAAAATTCGGAACCGAAATTTATTGGTATTGGGCGTCGGATGATTGGCACCCGAAAAAATTGGGTAATCGGCTAACTGTTTCTCTCGAGCTTTTCATTGACACTGAAAAGCGTGGGAAAAACAAAAAGTGAGAAGCAAAACATTGTAAATTGTTTATATATATAACGTAGATGATTTTTGAATTCTGTGCTTCAACAGTGTGGGTGTTGAATCTTGTGAAACATTAATACACTTTATTAGATTTAGATGAGTGCATAAACTGTATATACTGAGAGTTTTCGAACATGGAACCAGCTACTCATTTTTATTGTTTGGTCAATAATATTCCTAAAAAGTTCCATTCCGCGGAGTTAAGGAACTTTTTTGCCACCTTCGTGGAAGCTGATAAATTTGACTGTTTTCATTTCCGCCATCGACCCGAGTTAATAGATCCCGCGCCAGACTCTTCAGATACTCTAAGCTCCAGTACTGGTGGCTCAAACTTTACTTCTGGCACGACTTCTCAGCTGAACAATCGTCAGCGCCTGTGTGGTCTAGTTAGATTTAATAGTCAAGCAATCAGGGAAGAATTTGTCGAAACTTACAACAAAAAGTTCTGGGTGGATAAAGATGGCCATGATGTTTATGGGAAATGTGCCATTACCCGGGTCAAAATAGGACCAACAGATATAAGGAAATTTTCAAAGGAACTGGTCACACCTAACTTCATGCCTAAGGGAAACGTCGGCACTCCCAACAAACACTTCTTAGAGCTGATACGAACCTGCAGACTACCTCCCAGCTTAATAAAAAAACTGGGTCTAGACTTTCCTACAGCAAGGTAAAACTTGGCATAATATTTGGCAACAAATACATTTGTTTGCGTTATAAAAGGAAGGTTAATTACCGAAAGTTCTGTGGTTTTCAGGAGTTTTCGAAAGTATTCTAAAGTTCATTTTGATTATGGAACTTCTGTTCAAAAGGGAGGAGAATCTGAAGATCCAGTCGTAGAAACCGGAAAAGGAGTAGAAATCTCGAACGTGACAGAATCTGGCCATGGGAAAGTACACGAATCATCTTCGTCAAAGGAAACTACGACCGAGGAGGTATAATGGAGATTTCTTCAGTGACATTCACTTGTTATTGAGGTGTGTAACATGAAATGAAATTACATGGTTTTTGATTTCTCAGGACCAGCAAGATTCGGAGGACGACAACGACACCTGTGAAGAATGGGAACGTCATGAAACGTTCGATGACGACGTCACGAGACAGGAGAGATGCAAAGAAAGGCTGTATGAAGAAGAAATAGAACTTGTTTGGGAGAAAGGCGGACCTGGAATAGTTTGGTGGACAGATACCCAATATTGGAATCAGCAGAAGGGAGGGTTCGATGAAAGCACTTCCGACCAGCTGGATGTGGACATGCAGGGCTATTATTCTGGAGGCAAGTATACTTCAAAAAATCCGAACAACTTTCAAAGTTTATGACGTCACTAATGTGTCCTTGTAATTTATCTTCGTGTTTACACAGGTGACCCCGATAAAGATGCAAGGGACATGATGAACATGAGACACCGAGAAAGGTTGGAACAAGGCCTAGATTCTGTATCAGTCTTCAAGAAGCCTGTGGTACCTGAACCCCCGAGGAAAAAGCAGATCATGCTTTCTTCTGGAACAAGTTTGGATAAACCGATCACCACTGAGATCGGTCAGAAAGTAATGCAAAAATATGGATGGAGCCAGGGTCATGGGATTGGAAAAAAGAATCAAGGTATTGTCGACCCCGTACCACATGAAGGCCAACATCCTTCAGATAAACGTGGAATCGGATACTACGGAGAGAAACTCACTTTTACCAAAAGCAAGAAGCCCAAAGTTGAAGATTACGATGATGAGCACCGGATATCAATTGGAACGAAGTACGATCGTCCAGCTGATTTGGACCAGCCCGAGCCATTGTTACGTAGAAATGCTATCTCGTTTATAAAGCGTTATGATAGTTCACGAAATATGGGAAGCTGAGAACCGATTTATTTATTTTTTGATACTACAATAACTATTCCTGTGATAAACAACTACGAAGGTCAAATATATTTTTGTACTACCATGAAATGTGTAGTTCTTGTATGCTTGTTCTAATTGAATTCCTTTCAACTGACTACATAAGGCAGCTCTGTCGAAAGTACAATCGCCAGGTCAAAAAATCTGCAAATATGTTATTTAGAAAGGTTCTTTTATTTCGTTACAAAAGGCGTTTCTTACAACCTAATTATTATTAGCAGTTGAGGATAGCTTCGTTCTTCTTTAACTCACAAAAATGACTAACTGCAACTTATCGCTAAACAACTTATGACTATGATTAATAACAGAGGACGGGGTTAATGGAACGAAGCACAACAAATTAATAAACATTAATAACAAAACAAACATCATCCAGTCTTAACTAACCTATAAGTTTCATAGTACCTAATCATACAGTATCCTACTTGTAGGCTCGTGAGTAGATTTATATTAATCTTCCAGTAACTCTAGTAAGCTTATAAACGCGTATAATAGTACACATATTATATTCGCACCGGTATCTTCCCGTCCGTTTTTTGGTATAAAATCTATTCGCCATTTTGGCGGAGCACACACGTTATTATCGCGTTGTCTTTCTTTTCATCAGCATTGTCAGAACGTATCGTTACTGGGTTTTACAACTACGTCAGTCGTTTATCAGTACCATGAATCACTACTACGTAAGTCAGAGATCAGGGTCAATCTTAAGAAAATACTAGTTTGGTTACAATAGATTTGTCGTTACATTACTTGGTACTGTTCTCTAACTTACATTTATCTTCAACAGAAACACACGTTAGAGCTCTCTGGTTTTGTGAATAAATTACAACTCTTGTGGTGCAACAAAGGATCACGAGTTTCAACAAGAGGCTCTATCGACAGAATACATAGGAGTATGGCAAACATATTTTGGTACAAACCACAATCAATAGTATCAAATAAATTCCCACCCTCTACAACACACCTTAACCATGAAACGAGTTCCCTTTTCAGAATTCTACAGACAGTTGTGATACATTTAGGACACCCACTTATAATGTTGTAAAGTTGTAAACCCCCAAAAGTACTTATCCCCAGAATACAAACATGTACAAATTCACCCTCTTTGATACATTACTGGGTTCTCAATGATCCTTGAATCAACCCTTTTAAGGTACAAACAATTCCTTAATAACTTTCCCTATTACAGCGACAAGTTGTTTTATAAATACCGGCGAAATTCATCGTCTGCATCGCTACAATATATTCCTCTCCTCATAATCGGTCTATGTACATAATTGATACAGGTAATTTTTCCCTCCCTCATGACACATTTGGTACAAAAAGTTTTACTAATGACTATGTAATATCTCGTTTACTGAACTACGAAAGGTAATCAGGAGACGGTTCAGTGAGTGGTTCCGGTGTTGTGAACAGCGGATTAGGAAACTCGGGCGGGTGAGGCAAAGCGCCTTGGACCTTTGGTCTTCTTCGGTAAGCCATTAGCCAGCAGGAAACTGCAACGGCCACGGCCACCAGCGCCAAAAGCGCTGTGATGATTAGTGACAAGATGAAGCTCAGCATAGAGATACAGACATCTTCTGGGTTGGTTTGTGGTTTCGCTGAAAGGTCAAACAAAAATCGGTTACTTCTAACCTGACCTGGCTTACACGACTAGCCTTTTCAAAAAATTAACTCTTCAACTTACCTTCAGCAGGTCCTACTAAGCGATCTTCATGACGCTCAAGAGCAAGAATGGGGTTCGATTGGACAGTGACTTCCTCTCGAAGCTGACCTTCCTGTAGCGATCCACCAGAAGAAAGACTGATTTCAGTGTCGTCAAACACTTGACGCTTCTTCCTGCCAAACGCATTTCCTCCACGACAGTTGACAGGTTGACACTTGCCGAAGCACACGCGGACGTTACATTGGAACTTGATGCTTGAGCTGCTGGGGAACTTGAAGGCGTTGAAGTGCGCCATCAGGACTCCGTTATCCGGGTCGAGATCCCAATCTCCAAAGATGGTCGGGTCGGTTGAGCAGCCGTTTTCATCAGTTACCAAGTACTCGTTCTCGCCATCGGTTTCCATGGTCTTGGCGACGCAGTTTCTAGCAAAGCCTCCGTAAATGGAAGACGGTTGGACATCGACACGAAGAATCAAAGATTCTCCAATTTCAGCGCTATTAACTTCGCCTCCGTCAGTGGTAACGATTCGCATGGCACATGTTGGTGGAGGACCAGTATTGGCGATTGTGCCGGCAGTGGTGAGCATGGAAACGTTGAAGCCCAAAGTCACTTGCTTCTCGCCTGTTTGGTAAATACATTTGATGTGGTAGGCTTGGGCGTTGTAGGTGACGAGCTTGGGATGTTTCTGAACGACAAGGACAAAACTGGCTTCTCCCTGCAAGTTGAATCAAGCATTAATACCTGCACAAAAGTCATCACTTAAATTCAGAGCCCTTGAAAACTTACATCAACATGGATGAGGCCACAAGATCCAAATTTGACCTTGAAGTCCTGAGGAGCTGCATCGAAATTGATTGTCTTTCTGCAGTCAGCTTCCTTGGAGAATCCCTTGACGTACATGAGTCCAGTGTTGTCGGAGCTGTTTTGGTTGAATCCAAGCGTCTGCTGAGTGTCCACATCCACCAAGATTCCGTCAGCCAAACAGTTGACGGTCATTGCTGGTGCAGGTCCATCTGTTCGGTAGTGATCTGCAAAATAACACAAGATGAATTGTTTTTCAATGTTCATTTCATGAGTCCACCCTCTAGTAGAACCATTTCTCACCTCTGCAATAAGTTTCACCATCGCCAGGATATTCAGGCGGACAGATACAAATCGCCTTGTGGTCAACAGGCCTACACTCGGCTCTCTGAGCGCAGCGCTTGAATTCGCAAGGGTTCAGACAAGTTCGGTTGGCCAAGTAGCAGAATTTGTCGTTGGCACAGTCAGCATCGACTTCGCACTCAGGTTTACCAGTGAGTGGTGGCAGGTAACATTTGCCGTCTTCGAGCACGTAGCCGTGTTCAGATGGACAGACACATTTGCCTTCGGGAGTGATAACCATGCCTCGGTCAGTGGCGCAGATGCATCGGCCAGAATCGGTGATCTTGAAGCCCTTGTCGTAAGGGCACGGGATGCAGTTTTGTTCCTCATCCAAACCGAATCCAGGTGGGCAGACGCATTTACCTTGTTCGTTGATAACGTATCCCTTTTCAGTGGCGCAAGCTGGTGCTGCAAGTTCAATGAAAAAGTTAGCCCAAAATTCTTGAAGCCTTTGTTCAAGTAGTAGGTTCAACATGTTGTTAACATTAAACTTGGTCAATTTTGATTCTGTTGGCTAGTACGGGTTACCAAGAGCCTTGAGCCTTGTTTAGCTGTTTCAGTGCCATTAAACCGTTAATTTTTGGGGACTCTTTGATCGTAAGCATTGATTAACGTATTAAAGGAACAGGTTTAGAAGTGAGATTGATAGAGTTTAGAAGAAGAAAGCAGCTTTAGTTTGTAATGAGCGCATTCGTGGAGGGTTGTGATTAGCTTTTCCGTTTTTAGTTTTGCTAGTCACAGATTCAGACGACGGATTCTTACGTGGATCGCAGCGAACTGCAGCGTTTCCGCGGTATCCAGGAATACATTCACAAATCATTGTTCGCACAGGCAAAGTATCGATGACACGACATTCAGCGTTGATACCACAAGGTTTGCCTTCCAAACATGGATTCACACATTGAGCGTTGATGCAGGCGAGTTGTGATGGACATTCGTAGTCACCTTCGCATCCAAGTTTTGCTAATGGGCAGAAAGTGACATTAGGAAAAGAACCAAAGAATACAACACAGACAGAGGCCAAGAAGAAGTAAAATTACCCTTTCTACAGTTATTATCAGGAGTTTTTTCGAATCCAATGGGGCAAGTGCAGTTGGCAACGTGACCGACAACTCTACATTCTGATGATGGATTGCAGAGATCGTTGATGGCACATGGTGATTCACATTGTCCGTTGATACAAGCCTTGTCGCTTGGACACTCGCTGTTTTGTTGACATCCGATTGTGATACAAGAAACGTAAGGATCGCCGCGAGCTCCAACTGGACATTTACAGATGGCAGTGTGGGCGAATCCATGACATTCAGCTCCAACTCCGCATGGCGGTCTGATAGATGGCGCGCAAACTGGTTCACAGTTGCGGTTGATACAGGCATGAGTCGTTGGACATTCACTGTTGCTTCGGCATCCGACTGAAATTACATCATAAACAGATTTTAGCATTTGTGACAATCGACATCCAATCGCTGAATTAAAATTTGGATTGTTCTATAGCTTACCTTCATAACAACCGTAGTTGGGATTGCCTTCATAGTTGGGCAAGCAAGAGCAAATTGGCTTGTGGTTGACGATGCGACAGTTGGCGTTGGGTCCACATTGACATGGGTTTCTGCAAACTCCGTTGAAGCAAGCTTCTTCAGGTCCACATTGGTCGTCCGAAGTACACCCAATTGTCTTGATGGGTTCAACTGGTCTGCAGGTTGCGTTATTTCCACCGACGTAGCCGTCTGGACAGCGGCAAATCATGGTTCTGACTGGAACAGAATCAACGACGCGGCATTCGCCAGGTCTCGTACATGGATCCAGTACTCTGCACGGGTTCCTGCACACATCGTTCAAACAAGCTAACTGACTAGGACAGTCTGAATCGATGGTACATTCTGGTCTTGGCTCTTCGTCACATGACAAGTACGGGTTTCCAATGAATCCTGGTCGACATCTGCAAACTGCTTGGTGATGTTGGTCAACACAGTCCGAGTTTCTTGGAGCACATGGATTGTTTTTAAGGCAAGGTCTGATGCACTCAGCGTTGATACAAGCCTTGTCGTCTCCACAGTCGCTGTCAGCTCTGCAGCCGATCAAGTAGCAGGCTTCGTAAGGGTTGTTTCCTCTGAATCCAGGTTTGCAGCGGCATTCAGCTCGGTGGTTGGGCACGAAGCATTCAGCGTTCCGTCCACAAGTGTTATCCAGCAGACATGGGTTGACGCACTCCCGGCTGATACAAGCTTGATGAGTTGGGCAGTCGGAATCTCTGGAGCAGCCAACTGGATGACAGGCGATGTTTGGATTGCCTTCATGACCTTCGAGGCAGGTACAGATTGGCCGGTGGTTGCGTACAAGACATTGGGCGTTGCGGCCGCAGTCGCATGGATCGCGGCACTGTCGGTTGATACAGGCCTCAGTCTCTGGACATTCTCCATCAGATACACATCCCGGTTGTGGCAGTGGTGTTCGGCCCACAGGTTCGCATTGGCCAGCCTTGTTCGGAGCCCAGTTGTCAGGACAGACGCACATCATGGTTCGAACAGGAACTGAGTTGATGACACGACATATGGCAGTAGAATCGCACGGTCCAATTTCCTTACAAGGGTCCAGACATTTTTCAGAAATGCAGGCAAGGCCGCTGGGACAGTCGCCATCTTGAACGCATTCTGGAGGTGGAGCTACAACTTCGAGGCGTTCGCAGAAGGATGTCGGGTTTCCTCGAGGAAGTTCAGGCGGGCAGCGGCAAGTTGCGGCGTGGTTGATTGGCAAACATATGGCGTTGTAAGCACAAGGATTGTCGTATTCGCACGGGTTCACACACTGCTTATCGACACAAGCCTTGCTGGATGGACAGTCGGCGTGGGTCCTGCAGCCGATGGGTTCGCAACGAACCAAAGGATTGCCTTCGTATCCAGGTGGACATTCGCATTGGGCGCGGTGACTGGTAGCAACGCATCGAGCGTTTATGGCACAAGGATTGTTGTAAGCGCAAGCATTGATACATTGCCTGTTATGGCACTGCTGATCGTCAGCGCACTCAAAGTCGCTATTGCATCCCACTACAAGAAAATTTGAAAGGTTGGAGAAAATTGAAGAGAAATGCCGCCTCACTCAGATAAACACATGCAACAAAGTTGTTAAAGAAGGTCTTCTTAGATTCTAGGGGTTAAAGAGACAGATTTTCAAGAAGAGAAGAAACCCGATTCTTACATTGGAAGCAACCGCTTGTTGGGTTTCCAGAATATCCAGGAGGACAAGTGCAAATGGCAAAGTGATTAATCACTCGACATTCTGCACCAGGACCACAATTGCATGGGTTCACGCAATGGTTGTTTATGCAAGCTCTATCATTTGGACAGTTGCTGTTTGTCTCGCACTCGACGCGAACAGGAGGAGCTATATAAAGATTTTTAAAGTTTGTTGAAATTAGAAAAAGACCTGTGGAGAGAACTTAAAGAGACAGTGGAATATAGAAGAAGAAGTTTGTCACGCTTACGTATAGATTGAGGGAATCTACACTGGATTCGCGGGTCACCAGTTTGACCGTCGGGGCACCGACAAACTGGGTTATGATTTTCAACGTGGCAGACAGCATTATTGGCACATGGGTTGCTAGCGCATGGATCGACACAAACTCTGCTAATGCAGGCTCGCTCCGATGGACAATCCGAGTTGCGCTCGCAGTATCGTTCGAATGGCGCTTGGTAAGGTACTGAACACAACATGAATCCCAATCAGTACAAGTTCAACATAACATATTCAGAATTTACAGCTATACATATTTAGCAACTCTAGAAACAGGGGATAGATCAATCAAGAAAGTCATTTTGAACAATATCTTACATCTGCAAGAAACCCTTGGATCGCCTTCATAGCCTGGGAGGCATGAACAGATTCCTTGGTGATTTACAGCTTTACAAATTGCGTTCATTCCACAAGTTTCCACCAAGCAGGCATCCACACATTTGCCCCTTCGGCACTTTTCGCTATTGTCGCATTCTCCGTCATGTTGACAGCCTTCAGTCACCCGGTCAACAGCTATATTTTACAAAACGTACAATTCCCATTAATATCCAGCATATTTACAACCAAGTACATTAAAACTTCCTCGATTAATTTCTGTCCCTCCAGTAGCTCATACCTATTTTCCTGCAGACACCTTGATTATTTACAACAGTGTCAGATGGACATTGGCAAACGACAGATCTGAAGGGGTACGAATTCATCACACGACATTCTTGACTTGGACTGCAAGGTGAATTGACAGCGCAAGGATCGACGCAGCGTGCATTTGTACAAGTGCGGTAATTTGGACAGTCAGAATCTGCTTCGCATTCTGGTGCAGGTACCCTTGGCGGCACGATCACGTCTGTACAACAACAACCATCGTCCAATTTACAACACCATTACCAAAGTATTTTTACAAAAATATTAACAACAGGCAAAGGAGAAAAATTTACCCTCTTGACATCTGACATAAGGATCGCCTCTCGTACCAGGAATACATGTACAAATTGGCTGATGACGTTCTCCACGGCAATGAGCCTTTTGGGCGCAAGTACCAGGATTGCAAACAGGTCTGCAAACTCGGTTGACAACATCACAAGTTTCGTCGCCAGCACAGTCATCATGATTCTGACAGCCAACAACTACACATTGCTTCGTTGGATTGCCTTGAGTTCCAGGTGGGCAGTAGCATTGGCTACGATGGTTAACAGCGCGGCATCGAGCCGTTGGAGCGCAAAGTGTCGAATCGTATGTACAAGGGTCAACACATTTCTCAGAGAGACAGCGCCGGTCATTTGGACAGTCCGAGTCTTGGACACAATCCGCTACACAAAATTATATTTGTACATAAGTTCCCATAGTCCCAATATACATGTTTAACCGTGCTTTTTTCCATTTTTACAAAACCATGCAAAATTTTCGTACAAAAAGGCAATTCAAGAACCATTTGACAAAACTTACGTTTGTAACAAGCAATTTGTGGGTTTCCGGCCCATCCTTCTGGACAAGTACAGATTGGTTGATGGATGCGAGTTCTGCAAATGGCGTTGTTGCCACATGGGTTGCCCAAAGTGCATGGATCTTGACAGGCTTGGTTGATACACTTTTTGCTCGATGGACATTCAGGGTCAGTTGTGCATTCAACGGTGGTGGCTGCAAAAAATCGAGGATCAAATTAATATCCATTATCCTTTGGAATCAAAACACATTAGTAGCCAGAGCCGCTCAAGAGTTACATGAATTAATGGTTTGATTAGAACTGTGTTTTGTAGTGCAAACGTGCAAAAGGTTCAGAAGTGAAAAATGTAATGTGCTTTTGAGAGTGTAACTGTTGTAGTTTGGTACCTGGAACGCATTCTTGTGCTGGATTGCCAGCTGTTCCTGGCGGGCACATGCAGTATGGCTGATGTTGGAATGGTTTACAAATGGCAGTTTTCGGACATGGGTTAGCTGCTAAGCATGGGTTTTCGCACTGGCTATCCAGGCATGTATTAATACTGTTGCATTCAGCGTCAGCTTGACACTTTCTTCCAGGCCGTGGAGTAACTGTTTGGAGTTAATCAATGTTTCAGGTTAATAGTTAGATATAATGTAATTTCTGTTTTGAAAGTTTATATCCGAGAGTGTATCACAATTAGCTTGATTAGCAGTTACAGGGGTAGAAATTTATGAATCTTGCTTACTTGGATAACAGCTTCGGTAAGGATCACCCAACAAACCATCTGGACAGCGACATTGGGATTGATGTCTAATGACTTCGCAAACGGCGTTCACAGCACAAGGATTGGCGACTGTGCATGGACTAACACATTGACGGTTTCTGCAGGCCAAGGCGTCAGCACATTCGGAATCCGAAGAACATCCAGCGTCTTTCTTGACATCTAATCCAATCAAAAGAAATCCATTAGGAACCAACCTCGTAAATTTCGATCCAAATCCTCAGTCAAGCAATCAAAGTTCTACTACACAGCAATTCCGACTGAGAATGTGAATGTCATCTGTTTCCAGATCAAGCTTCTGCCAAATCAACTAATAAAGCTTGCAATTTTGTATCACTCTCGCATTCATTCAATTCTTTGTAAAATCTAAAATGTAATGACGATGATGGTAATGGTGTGGATATTGGAGTGTTCTTGTGTGATTAGTAAATCTGTAACAAAAGAATGCACAGTTCCTGAAAACAGGTATTAGACCATTTTTGTGTGTACAATTGTTATCTGTGCAAGTTCAGATTAATTCGAATGTTCATGTACATAAAATACATTAGTTTTGATAGATGGCAATAAAATTCAATCTTTACCTAGAACACATTCAGTTCGAGCATTTCCTTTGTAACCTGGCAAACATTCGCATGTCATGAGACGATTCGGTAAGGTATCCAACACGGTACAGAAGGCATTGATGCCGCATGGTTTGCCATGGACACATGGATTCTGACAACGGTTCTCAATGCAAGCTTGCTTCGTAGGACAATCGCTGTCTTGGTAGCATTCAAGTCTGATTTCTGGCACGACCACTTTAACTGCAAATGCACATTGAAATTAATACCTAGCTCTAAACCGATATTCCTCAAACCACAATCCTAACTCAGCTTACCTTCAGTGCATCGAATCGCTGGATTTCCAGTGTAACCAGGCCTACAAGCGCAGGAAGGCCTGTGGTTGAAGACGGTGCAAAGGGCATCTGGTGGACAGTTGCATGGATCTTGGCATTTTTCATTCCTACAATGGAGATGGAATGGACAGTCGTCATCGACAGTACATTGCGGTCTATCGCACCGAACTCTTGGGTTTCCTCTGAATCTTTCTGGACAATAGCACTGAGATCTATGGTTGGATGGTCGACATTCAGCATTTTCGCCACACTGGTCATACAAGCATGGGTTCTGGCATTCACGGTTGATGCAAGCTTCAGTGTATGGACATTCGCTGTCACTCTGGCAACCCAAAGGATAGCATCTGATGTACGGACTTCCAGTGAATCCAGAAGGGCACGAGCAGGTACTTCGGTGATTGACAACACGACACTCGGCGTTCGGAGCACAAGAACCTGGGCAAGGATCCTGGCAACGTTGACTGATGCAGGCCAAATTCGTAGGACAGTCGTAATCCCGTTCACATTCTGGTTTCGGAATCCTTGGTCTGGGTTGGGTACACTCGATTCTGGCATTTCCTTCCAGTCCTGGTGGGCAGTAGCATTGAGGATAGTGGTTGACAGTCTGGCAAAGTGCATTTCGACCACATTGCCCAGGGCATGGATCTTTGCACTTTTGACTGATGCAAGCAAGGTGGCCAGGACATTCCGAATTGGTCACGCATTCAGGTTTACATTCAATGTACGGCGAGCCAAATAGACCAGCTGGACAAGTACATGTGGCTATTCTGGAGCCTGGTCGAACTGAGCACTGAGCGTTGATTCCACAAGGCGATGGATGGCAAGGGTCTGGTTCAGGCAAAGGTTGACGGATGATTTCACCGCATTGTACAAATGGATCTCCAGTCAGCTCTGGTGGACATCTACAAATGGCTCTGTGGCTGATGGTGTTACAGACAGCTCGGTAACCGCAAGGAGTTGTTTGACATGGATCCTGGCATTTGTTTCGGATACAGGCCTTGGTCATCGGACATTCGCTGTCAACAACACATTCTGGTTTGCAGGCGACATACGGGTTTCCCTGTTGAAAAAAACATCAAATGATAACAGCTGTCATTTTGCCATGTATCTATCTAGAACCTCAAAGCTTTTGATCAAACCAAGACTTACGTAAGTTTCAGGTCTGCATCTGCAAATTTCATAATTGTTTTCAATCCTGCACTCAGCATTGACACCACATGGTGATGGTACACAAAGCTGTTTTTGTGGTGGCGGTCTTGGAGCCAAAGTCGTCTCGTAAATTGGTGGTTGACGTGGTGGAGATGCTAAAATCATAATAATATGTTTTAGTAAACAACATGTACTTATATTCTAATTCTAACACCTTAACTAATTGTAATTTAAAAATGTAAACAAACACTCACTTGGAGGCGGCAAGTATTGTTTCTCCGGCAGTCTGCATCTAGTGAATGGATCTCCGTGGTAACCAGGAATGCAAGTACAGATTGGAACGTGGTTCACAGTTCGGCATTCGGCGTTGATACCACATCTGCCTGGGCATGGATCCTCGCAACGAATTTGCTGGTAACAGATTCGATCACTTGGACAATCGTTATCAGTAATGCAAACTGGTCTGCATCTGACGTATGGATCTCCGAGGTAATTTGGTGGACATGAGCAAGAAGCTACGTCGCCTCTTGGAGTACAGATGGCGTTTTCACCGCAAGGAGATGGTTGACATGGTGGTGGTTTCTTGACAACTGTGGAAAATCACTTGTCAGTTAGTTGAAATTCACCAACAAAATCAAATTTCACAAAAACTTACTTATTGGAGGTGGTGGCGGTATGGGACTGCAGTAGACAAAGGCGTCTCCTTGGTATCCTTCAGGGCAAGAACATACAGGCCCGTGGTTGACAACAGTACAAATGGCGTTGGGGGCACAAGCTCCCGGACATGGATCCTGACACTTGTTCCTGATGCAAGCCAAGTTTCGACTACAATCCTGGTTCACATAGCATTCGTATCGGCAATTTGGCGGGGATCCTTCGAATCCTGGTAAACAACTGCACTGGCAAACGTCGCCGCTGACTCTGCCTTCGGCATTGGGTCCACAAGGAGATGGGATGCATGGATTCGACTTGACAATCACAGCTGTTGGAGGTGGTGGCGGCGGTGGAGGCCTGCATTGGTAGAATGGATCGCCAATGTATCCAGGTGGGCAAGAGCAAATTGGTGCATGGTTTTGAACTCGGCAAAGGGCGCCAAATCCACAAGCTCCTGGGCATGGATCCGCACACTTCTGATTCCTACAAGCGAGATGGAGTGGGCAATCAGAGTTGACGAGACATTCAGGTCTGCAATTCGGAGGTGTTCCAATGTACGTCGGTAGGCAAGAGCATGAAGCTTGATTTCCAATGGGCGTGCATTGACTGAAGGGTCCGCAAGGTGAAGGATTGCATGGGTCAATTCTGACTGGTGGCGGCGGACGTCTCGGTGGTGGAAGTCGACAGAAGACAAATGCATCGCCTTCGTATCCGGGAGGACAAGTGCAAATTGGAATGTGATTGATGACATCGCATTTGGCGTTCGTTCCACAAGTTCCAGGGCATGGATCGAAGCACTTGTTGTTCCTGCAAGCCCTGTCCAGGGGACAGTCTTCATTGACGACGCATTCAGGTTTACAAATGACCCAAGGATCGCCAAAGTACTCGGGGATGCATTTGCAGGAAGCAGCTTCGTTTCGGTTCGTACATTCGGCGTTAATACCGCAAGGGCTCGGGTAGCATGGATCTTTACGAGCTTCAACTCTGGGCGGTGGTGGTGGAATCGGCGAGCAAGATCTGAAGGGATCTCCTTGGTATCCTGGAGGACAGTAGCAGCTCGGAGAATGGTTGATGACTCGACATTCAGCCAAATAGCCACAAGCACCACGGCATGGATCCTGACATCTTTGTTGAAGACAAGCCAAGTTGGAGGGACAATCTTCATGGACGACACATTCAGGTCTGCAGTTTGGTGGCGAACCAAAGTATTCACGTCGACAACTACACGTTGGTTGGCTACCATAAGCTCGGCAGTCGGCGTTTGGTCCGCATGGGTTCGGATAACAAGGGTTTTCAGTCTTTTGAGGTTTGATGAAGATTGGAGGTTGAGGGGGTGGTGGTGGAATTCGGCTGCATCTGATGAATGGATCTCCAGTGAAACCAGCAGGACAAGTACAAATTGGACTATGAGAAATGACTCGGCATTGAGCATCTTGACCGCAAGTTCCTGGGCATGGATCCACACATTTCTGGCTTCTGCAAGCCTTGTCCAAGGGACAATCAGAATTTACGGTACATTCCGGTCGACAGAATGGCGGCGAGCCAATGTATCCAGGCAAGCAAGTGCAAATGGCCTGATCGTTCTGAGCTCTGCATTGGCTGTAAGGACCACAAGGTGTGGGTTGACAAGGATCACGTTTCGCTACTGGAGTTGCTGGTGGCGTTGGTGGAAGTCTGCAGCCTACAAATGGGTTGCCTTCGTAGCCTCTGACGCAGTGGCAGTTTGGAACATGGGCGACGACAGAGCATTCGGCGTTGTAGCCGCAAACTCCTGGGCATGGATCTTGACATTTGTTCCTAATACAGGCCTTGTCTTGGTTACAGTCGCTGTTGATGACACATTCAGGTCTGCAAGCGACATATGGATCTCCATAAGTCTCAGGTAGACATGAGCATGAGCCGATTCCATTGACGTTTCTGCAGACTGCATTCTGACCGCATGGTGATGGATAACACGGGTCGCGCTCTTCCTTAACAATTATTCGGTCAGGTACTTGGTAGCAGGAAGCGAAGGCATCGCCAATGAATCCAGGTAAGCAGGTACAGGTCGGTGTGTGGTTGATGACGTCACACTTGGCGTTGCTACCGCACGGCGATGGATTGCATGGGTTATCGCAATGGTTTCTGATACAGGCCAAATGTTTTGGACAATCGGGATTCACTGTGCATTCAGGTCTACAGTTTGGTGGAGCTCCAATGTATCCACTTCTGCATTGGCATTCACATCGGTCTCCGACAACAGTTGCATCAGCATTCGGTCCACAT
The DNA here is from genome assembly GCA_034698345.1 of Sphaeridia pumilis. Lineage (NCBI taxonomy): Eukaryota > Metazoa > Arthropoda > Collembola > Symphypleona > Sminthurididae > Sphaeridia > Sphaeridia pumilis. The sequence continues at coordinate 34,808 of JAQGBJ010000151.1, forward strand.
GGATTGGGGAAGCATGGATTCCTTGGTCTTTCTGGAACTCGTTCAACTGGCTGAGGCGGAATGGGGTAACATCCAGTAAATGGATCTCCAGTATGGCCGTGAGGACAAGAGCAAATTGGACTATGCGATATGACCTTGCAGTTGGCTCTGTATCCACAAGTTCCTGGGCAAGGATCGATACACTTTTGGTTTCTGCAGGCTCTATCCAGTGGACAATCGGAATTGACAACACATTCTGGTCTGCAATTTGGCGGAGCTCCGAAGTATCCTTCGAGGCAGCTGCATACGCATTGTCCGTTGTAGTTTTTGGCAACCGAGTTTGGTCCACAAGGATTTGGATAACATGGATCTCTTTCGGCTCTGGCTGGTGGTGGCTCAGTCGGAGCAATTCGACAGTATCTGAATGGGTCTCCGGTATATCCAGGTGGGCAAGTGCAGGAAGGCACGTGGTTGATGGTTTCACAAATGGCGTCAACTCCACAAGTTCCAGGACAAGGATCCTTACATTTGTTCTGAATACAAGCCTTGTCTCTTGGGCAGTCAGTGTTGGTCACACATTCAGGTCTGCAGGCGACATATGGATCGCCAAAGTATTCCGGTAGACAGGTACAGGCTCCAGCGTTGTTTCGAACTTGACAAACTGCGTTAGCTCCACATGGTGATGGATGGCAAGGGTTGCGAACTTCTTCAACGACCTTCAGTGGTGGTGGAATCGGGTTACAATATCTGAATGGATCTCCAGTGTAGTTTGGTATGCACTGACAAATTGCATTGTGGTTCCGAACAGAGCATTCGGCGTTGACTCCACAAGCTCCTGGACAAGGGTCCACGCATCGCATGTTCTGACAAGCCTTATTCGAAGGACAGTCTGAGTGAACAGTACATTCTGCTCGGCAATTTGGTGGACTTCCGATGTAAAGGGGTAAACATGAGCATGAGGCACGATCTCCGACGCGGTCACATCTGGCGTTTGGTCCGCATGGCGATGGGTAGCATGGATCCACTGGACGTTCAACCTTGATTTCTTCGATGACCTTGACGATGGGATAGCATCTCACGAATGGGTCTCCAGTATTTCCTTGTGGGCAACTGCAGATTGGGCTGTGGTTCCTAACTCGGCATTCAGCGTTGGCTGCGCAAGCTCCAGGACATGGGTCCTTGCATTTTTGCCCTATGCATGCCTTGTCATATGGACATTCTGAGTTGACCAGACATTCTGGACGACAATTTGGTGGTGAACCGATGTAATTGGGCAGACAGGTGCAAACGGCTTGGCCATTCGAGTTCCTACACTGACTATAAGGTCCACATGGCGATGGATAACATGGATCTGCTGGAGCTCGGACTGGCTCAACTGTAAACGAAGTTTTTGGGCTCTTGTTAGTGAACCTAGAAAAAGCGGTTGTTAGAAAACAATTTGGGGAGTTCAACTTACTCTTTTGGACGATCAAGCTGCAGCTCGTGAATGGATTTCCTTCGTAGCCAGCTGGGCAAGTGCAGGTTGGTATATGGTTGATGACATCACAAACGGCGTTGTAGCCACAAACACCTGGGCATGGATCCTGGCATTTGTTCCGAATACAAGCCTTGTCCAATGAACAATCCGAGTTCATGACGCACTCAGGACGGCAAATGGTATACGGATCTCCGAAGTACTCTGGAATACATCTGCAAGATCCCACACCGTTGACTTCCCTACACAGCGCGTTGGAACCGCAGGGAGAAGGATTACAAGGATCGCGAGGAGTATCTACTTTGATGACAGGAGGTGGAGGAGCAGGGTAACAGGAAATAAATGGATCTCCAATATAATTGGGTGGACAACTACAAACAGCGGCGTGGTTAACAGGTTGACAGATGGCGTTGGGAGCACAGACGTTGCTTCCGCAAGGATTGACGCACTTCATTCCGGAGCAAGCTTTGTCGAATGGGCAATCATCGTTAACGACGCATTCTGGGCGACAGTTGGGGTCAGCTCCAAAGTATCCTTGACGACAAACACATTGGTAGCTGGTACCAACAACTCTACAATCGGCATTGGGTCCGCAGGGATTCGGGAAACAAGGATCAAGGGGTCTATGGGTAGCTCTTTCAGGTTCAGGAGGAGGAATGGGGAAACAGGCATGGAAGGGATCTCCGGTGAATCCCGAAGGACAGGTACAAACTGGACTATGGTTGAGCACACGACAGTCAGCGCCTCTTCCGCAAGCTCCTGGGCATGGGTCGCGGCACTTTTGGCTAATACAAGCTCGATTCGAAGGACAGTCCGCTGAAATGGTACATTCTGGTCGGCAAGATGGAGGAGCTCCAATGTATTCTGCAAGGCAAGAGCAAATGGCTTGTCCTCCAACATCTCGGCATTGGCTGTAAGGACCACATGGGTTCGGATCACATGGATTTCTGATGACCTTGACTGGCGGCGGTGGTATCACAATTCGGTTGCAGAGGTAGAATGCATCTCCGGTGTAGCCTTCGAGGCATGTGCAGACTGGAACGTGGTTGATGACATCGCACTGGGCGTTTACACCACAGATTCCAATGCATGGGTTCTGGCATTTGAGTCGAATACAGGCCTTGTCATTGGGACATTCGTCGTTGACGGTACATTCTGGGCGACAGCCTTCATAGGGATTTCCAAAGTATTCTGGGATGCATTCACAAGATCCAGCGTCGTTTCGAGTCTTGCACACGGCGTTCGCACCACATGGCGATGGGTTGCATGGGTCTCGAACTTCAGAGACGACCTTGATTGGCGCTGGAGGATTCATTTCATTAGCCAAAGTTGAAATATGGAATAGGAACCTTTTAAGAAAAATCAATTCAATACTTACGTGGAACAACAACTGTGCAATATCTGAAAGGATCTCCTTCATATCCACGTTCGCAGGTGCAAATGGGAATATGATTAACAACGCTACAAACAGCGTTTGTTCCGCAGGCTCCTGGACAAGGGTCCTGGCACCTCGAATTAATGCAAGCAAGATTGCTGGGACAGTCTGACGAACTAGTGCATTCTGGTCGGCAGTTTGGAGGACTTCCAATGTAATTAACATTGCAACTGCAAGCCGACTGGTCTCCAACTCGGCGACATTCTGCGTTTGGTCCACATGGATTTGGAACACAAGGGTCGCGGACGGCAATAGGTTCGATTCCTAAAATTCCCAAACCTCTGGTCAAATACCAAACCTACATGTAGAATTACAAGCAGAAAAAAACTAAAACAAATGCTTACTTGGTGGTGGTGGTGGAGGAATTGGATAGCATCTGAAGAATGGATCTCCAGTAAGTTCAGGTGGACAAGAGCAAATTGGACTGTGGTTTCTGACTCTGCAATGGGCGTTGAGACCGCAAGTGCCTGGGCACGGATCCACACATTTCTGGTTTCTGCAAGCCTTGTTATCGGGACACTCGGAGTTGACAACACATTCTGGTCTGCAGTTTGGTGGGGATCCAATGTAACCTTCCAGGCAGGTACAAACTGCCTGACCATTGGAATTTCTGCACTGGCTGTAAGGACCACATGGATTGGGGAAGCAGGGATCTTGTGGCAGTGGTGGTGGTATTTCTATACAAAAACAACATGATTTAGTACCTTTAAATATTCATAATACTCTAAGAAGCTACTTCAGGGATGTATGATGCTACTCACTGATTTCAGGAATCGGATAGCATTCTCGGAATGGGTTTCCTTGGTAGCCTTGTTCGCATTGGCAAACAGGAATATGGCGGTCAACTGTACAATAAGCTCGATAGCCGCAAACTCCTGGACAAGGATCTTTACATTTGTATCCGATGCAAGCTTTGGTGTTGTCACAATCATCGTTGGTTTCACATTCCAAACGGCATTCGACATAAGGATCGCCAAAGTAGCCTTCTTTGCAGCTGCAAGAGCCGGCGTTGTTTTGGTTTCGGCAGACTGCGTTTCTTCCACATGGCGAAGGTTCACAAGGATCAATGTATTCAGCAACGGCTCGGATTGTAGCTGTAAGAAAAATGCTATAAATTTCCAGCTCTATGACTTAAACCCCCAAAAAAATAATTTTAAAAACTTACTCATTTCAACGACATAACAAGATTGAGTCGGAACTCCGGTATAACCCGGTAAGCAAGTGCAAACAGCAGAATGTCTGATGGGCCTGCATTCAGCATTGATACCACAAACGCCTGGGCTACATGGACTCACACATCTCAGGTTCACACAAGCCTTGTCATCTGGACAGTCATCATTCCTTTCGCATTCAGGTCTGCAATCTGGTGGTCTTCCAATGTAATTTTCCAAACAACTGCACGTCGCTTGAGAGCCAAAGACTCGACAAACTGAATAAGGACCGCAGGGCGAAGGCACACATGGATCTTGAGGAGGCTGAGTTGCAATGGCGGTGATCTTCTGAGGCGGAAGTTCACATCGGACGAATGGGTCTCCGACGTATCCATTGCGGCAAGTACAGATTGGATTGTGGTTGATTACTCTGCACTCAGAATTGGAAGCACTGCAGGTTCCTGGGCATGGGTCGACACACTTCTGGTTCCTGCAAGCTCTGTCTGCTGGACATTCTGAGTTGACCAAGCATTCAGGTCTGCAAGATGGCGGAGAACCAATGTATTCAGGTAGACAGGAGCAGGTGGCGTATCCACCGGAATCTCTGCACTGGCTATAAGGACCACAGGGCGATGGATAGCATGGGTTCGAAGGCTGCTTAACTCTCGGTGGCTCAGTGGGAATGGGGTAGCAGTTTCTGAATGGCTCTCCAGTATATCCAGGAATGCAAGTGCAAGTGGGCACATGGTTGTAGACACGGCACTCGGCATTGATACCACAAACTCCAGGGCAAGGGTCTTTGCATTTGAGGTTGATACAGGCCTTGTCGCTGGGACAGTCTTGGTTGATGGTGCATTCAGGTTGACAAGCTGTGTACGGGTCACCGAAATAGTCTGGAATACAGTAGCAAGATCCAGCGCCATTTCTTTCTCGGCATTCAGCATTGGAGCCGCAGGGTGAAGGGTGGCATGGGTTTCGAACTTCTTCAATCACCTTGATTGGTGGTGGTGGAGCTGGGAGGTCACAACGAGTGAATGGGTCACCAAAGTGGCCATACAAGCAATAACATTGCGGCCTGTGACGTTCAACACGGCATTCGGCGTTGATTCCACATCGGCCTGGGCAAGGATCTTCGCACTTGTTTCTGATACAAGCCTTGTGCTGGGGACAGTCGGGATCAATGGTGCATTCGAAGCGGCAGTTGGGCGGTTGGCCGAGGAATCCAGGTAAGCATGAGCATGCAGCTTGTTCGTTGATAACCTTGCATTCAGCATTCAATCCACAAGGGGATGGCTGACATGGGTTTCGAACTGCAATCGGTGTAGGTGGTGGTGTTCGAACTGGTTCGCAGTAGGCAAACGGGTCTCCAACTTGGCCAGCGGGGCAGGTACATATTGGCGAATGGTTGACAACTCGGCAATCAGCTGTGGAAGCACATGGTCCTGGGCATGGATTCACGCACTTTTGACGAACACAAGCCTTGTCCAAGGGACATTCGGAGCTAATGACGCATTCTGGGTGACAGCTTGGTGGAGCACCGATGTATTCAGGGAGGCAAGAGCAAATGGCGACTTCATTTTGTTCACGGCACTGGCTGTAAGGACCACAAGGTGTTGGATGACAAGGGTTGACTGGTTCCTTAACTTGAGGTCGCTCTGGTGGCAAGGGATGACAGCCTCTGAATGGGTCTCCAGTATGACCAGGAGCACATTCACAAGTCGGTACGTGGTTCTGAACAAGGCAATGAGCTTGGTAGCCGCAAACGCCTGGACAGGGGTCTTGGCATCGGTTCTGGATACATGCTTTGTTGAGTGGGCATTCGGCTGTAAAAAATCCACCGATAAATTAATTTGAACCTGCTTAATTTCAAATACCAATTTCTACATAGAATGATACTTACCGTTGACGACGCATTCAGGCCTACAAGCAACATAAGGGTCTCCTTGATATTCTGGTAGACAAGCGCAAGATCCAGCTCCATTTCTTTCAGTACAGACAGCGTTTGATCCACATGGCGTTGGATTGCATGGATCGATATGTTCAACTCTGATGGGTTCCAGAGGTGGCGGTGGAATTGGATGACATCCTGAGAATGGATCTCCTTGATGTCCATAAATGCACATGCATTGAGGTCTGTGGCTGATGACACGGCACTCAGCATTGTATCCACAAGCTCCGAGACATGGATCCACACATTTTTCTTGGACACAGGCCAAATCCGATCGACACTCTTCGTCAATGACGCATTCAGGTCTGCACTGGGGCGGAGAACCGAGGTAGCCAGATAAGCAAGAGCATGCTGGTTGACCATTGATGTTTCTGCACTCCGAGAAGGGTCCACATGGTGAGGGGTAGCAAGGGTCCTTGGGTGGCAAATATTGTGCAGATTCCACCTTGATGACCTTTCGGCAAGCCACGAATGGGTCTCCGTTGTAGCCTTCAGGGCAGGTGCAGACTGGCGAATGGTTGATGACACGGCAATCAGCGTTCGGAGCACAAGGCCCAGGACATGGATTCGTGCACTTTTGTTCTCGGCAATGTTTATCCAGAGGACAGTCTGAGCTGGTCAAACATTCAGGTCTGCAGTTGGGACTGGATCCAATGTATCCCGGTAGACATGAGCAGACTGCAACTTCATTTTGAACTCTGCACTGGCTATAGGGTCCGCAAGGTGATGGTTCACACGGGTTGGTATGAACTACTCGAATTGGTTCTTCTGGGATTGGACTACAGAATCTGAATGGATCTCCTTGGAAGCCAGGAAGACACATGCAGTTGGGAATATGATTGTGGACGAGACATTCCGCATTGTAGCCGCAAACTCCTGGGCATGGGTCCTGACATTTGTTTTGGATACAAGCCTTGAGGGTTGAAGGACAGTCGCTGTTGACAACGCATTCAGGTCTGCAGGCGACGTAAGGGTCGCCAAAGTACTCGGGCAAGCAGGTACAGCTTCCAGCGCCATTTCGTTCAGTGCATCTTGCGTTATCTCCGCATGGTGATGGATGACAAGGGTTGCGCACTTCTTCAATGACGGTGACTGGTGGAGGTGGAGGAATTGGGTTGCAGCCTCTGAACGGATCACCTTGGTAACCAGGAGAGCAGATACATTGTGGGCTATGAAGTAGAACTCGGCACTCGGCATTGTATCCACAAGCTCCGAGACATGGATCTTGGCAACGTTGTTGGACACAAGCCTTATCGCTTGGACAGTCGGCGTTGATGACACATTCCGGTCTACAATTGGGTGGTGAACCGATGTAGCTTTCTTGGCAAGAGCAAGCTGGCTGTTCGTTGATGACACGGCACTCGGCGTATCCACCACATGGCGAAGGAATGCATGGGTTGGCAGGTCTCTTGATTTCGCTAATGACAACCTTTGGTGGTTGGTCACATCGAACGAATGGATCTCCGATGGTGTTGGCTGGACAGCTGCAGATTGGACTATGGTGAAGTACTTTGCAAAGTGCTGATGGAGCACATGGTCCTGGGCAAGGATTCACGCATTTCATGTTCACACAAGCCTTGTCCAAGTCGCACTCCGAGCTCGAATAGCATTCTGGCCTGCAATTGGGCGGACTTCCGATGAATTCAGGTAGACATGAGCAGACTGCAACTCCGTTTTGATTTCGGCACTGGCTGTTGGGACCACAAGGTGATGGATGGCAAGGGTTGCGAACTTCTTCGACGACCTTGACTGGTGGTGGTGGAATTGGGTAGCATCCGCGGAATGGATCTCCAGTATGGCCGGGGAAGCAAGAACAAGTTGGAACATGGTTTCGAACTTGGCATTCAGCGTTACTTCCGCATATTCCTGGGCATGGATCCTGGCATTTGCTTCGGATACAGGCTTTGTCTTGACTACAATCGCTGTTGATGACGCATTCTGGTCTGCAACCACTGTATGGGTCTCCAAAGTATTCTGGAAGACACACACAAGCTCCAGCTCCATTCCGTTCCTTACATTGGGCATTGGCTCCACATGGAGATGGATTGCAAGGGTCGATATGTTCCACTCTGATAGGCTCGATGACTTCAGGAATCCTCGTACATCCGGAGAAGGGATCGCCAGTGTAACCAGGCAAGCAGGTACATTGTGGGTTGTGGTTATGGACTCTGCAATCAGCGTTGAATCCACAAGCTCCGATGCATGGATCTCTGCATTTTTCTTGAACGCAAGCCAACGTCTTGGGACAATCAGGAGTGATGACGCATTCTGGCTTGCAGTTTGGTGGACGTCCGATGTAGCCCTGCTGGCAGCTGCAAGCTGGCTGACCATTGATTTCTTTGCATTCGGAGAATGGTCCGCAAGGTGAAGGATGGCATGGATTTGATGGAACCTTTTCACCAATTGGTGGCAAATACTTGATTTCCTTCTGACATCCAACGAATGGGTTTCCAACATAACCAGGTTTGCAAGAACAAATTGGACTGTGGTTGTGAACTCTGCAAACGGCGTCAACAGCACACGAACCTGGGCATGGATCAACACATCTGCTGTTCAAGCAAGCTTTGTCAAGTGGGCATTCGCTATTGGTCACACATTCAGGTCGGCAAGATGGCGGTGCTCCGATGAATTCAGGCAGACAAGAGCAAACGGCTACTCCGTTCTGGTCTCTGCACTGACTGTTGGGGCCGCATGGCGATGGGTGGCATGGATTGCGCACTTCTTCAATGCGTGGTGGTGGCGGAGGAATTGGATGACAGCCGCGGAATGGATCTCCAGTATGGCCTTCTTCGCAGTAGCATGTTGGAATATGATTCTTGACAGCGCATAAAGCTCGGTAGCCGCAAACGCCTGGACATGGATCTTGACATTTCATGTTGACACAAGCCTTGGTCGTTGGGCAATCTTGGTTCAAGAGGCATTCTGGTCGGCATTGGACGTATGGATCTCCAAAGTATTCCGGCAGACACGTGCAAGAACCAGCTCCGTCTCGTTCTCTACACTGGGCGTTGGCTCCACAAGGAGACGGGTGGCAAGGATCGAGTACTTCGATGGCGGTTGGCTGCTTGATTTCTGGAATCAAGTCGCAGCCGTAGAATGGGTCTCCAGAGTATCCAGCGAGGCAGTAGCATTGAGGTCTGTGAGCATGAACTCTGCATTCAGCGTTGTAGCCGCAAGTTCCTGGGCAAGGATCCACGCATTTGGTTTGAACACAAGCTCTGTCGGAAGGACATTCAGGATCGATTGTACACTCTGGCCTGCAGTTTGGCACACTGCCGATGTATCCTGGAAGGCAAGAGCAGGCGGGTTGGCTGTTGATGTTCTTGCAGAGCGAATTGGGTCCACAAGGGGAGGGTACGCATGGGTTGACCACAGCGATGGGTTCCGGAAGCTTGACTTCAACCTTGAGGGTACATTGGCTGAATGGGTTGCCGTAGTGGTTGGGTGGACAAGTACAGACTGGAGCATGGTTAACTACTCGGCAGAGGGCGCTTGGAGCACAAGGTTCTGGGCATGGGTTGACGCATTTCTGTTGAACACAAGCCTTGTCGAGGGCACAATCTGAGCTCGTGATACACTCAGGCCTGCAGTTGGGAGGACTTCCGATGTATTCCGGTAGGCAAGAGCAAACAGCAACGCCGTTTTGGTTTCTGCATTGGCTGTAAGGCCCGCAAGGCGTTGGATGACAAGGATCAGCTGGAGCCGTTGGAAGAACCTGAATTCTGATCAACTGACAACCTCGGAAAGGTTCCCCAGTGTAACCAGGCAAGCACATGCAGGTTGGAACGTGGTTGTAAACTCGGCATTCGGCGTTATGACCGCAAACTCCGGGGCATGGGTCCACACACTTGTTCCGGAGACAAGCCTTGGTGGTATGACAGTCTTGGTTGAGGACACATTCAGGTCTGCAACCTTGATAAGGGTCTCCGAAGTACTCCGGAAGACATGTACAAGCTCCAGCTCCATTTCTTTCGGTACACTCAGCATTGGCACCACATGGCGATGGATTGCATGGATCGATGTGCTCGACTCTGATGGGTTCAACTGGCGGTGGTGGAATTGGATGGCAGGCTGTGAACGGGTCACCTTGATGGCCATAAATGCACATGCATTGAGGTCTATGGCTGACAACTCGGCACTCGGCATTAGCACCACAAGCTCCGATACAAGGATCTCTGCATTTTTGCTGAAGACAAGCTGAAGTACTGGGACAATCGTCATCTGTGAAGCACTCCGGTCTGCAATTTGGCGGTCTTCCAATATACCCCGTCAAGCAGGAGCAAGCAGGTTGGCCATTGATTTCTCGACACTGCGAATAAGGTCCACACGGAGATGGGACGCAAGGATTCTTCGGTGGCAAGTAAGCTGGAGCCTTGATGACTGGTTTCCGGCACTCGATAAATGGATCACCTTCGAAACCATTCTTGCAAGAGCAAACTGGAATATGATTGACGACCTTGCAAGTAGCGCTCGGGGCACAAGGTCCTGGACATGGATTGACGCACTTCTGATTTCGGCAATGTTTGTCCAATGGACATTCCGAGTTGGTCAAACATTCAGGTCGGCAAGATGGTGGACTTCCAATGTAGTCAGGTAGACAGGAGCAAACAGCCAAGCCATTTTGGTTCCTACACTGGCTGTAAGGTCCACATGGTGATGGATGACATGGATCTTGCTTGACCACTGGTCGTGGCGGCGGTGGTGGAATTGGATGACAGGCCGTTAGCGGTTCTCCAGTATATCCATATATGCAGGTGCACACAGGAACATGGTTGTAGACTTGACATTCTGCATTGTAGCCGCAAACTCCAGGGCAAGGGTCTTCACATTTGTTGGAAATGCAAGCCTTGTTGTGTGGGCAGTCCTGGTTCAGAACGCATTCAGGTCTGCAGCCGAGGTACGGATCTCCGTAAAAGTCCTTGAGACAGACACAAGCACCAGCGCCATGTTGTTCTCTGCACTCAGCGTTAGCACCACAAGGCGAAGGATAGCATGGGTTTGGAGCTGGTTCTGGAAGTCTTGGCGTTTCAGCGATTGGAATGATGGAGCAGCCTCTGAATGGGTCTCCGGTGTATCCATATTGGCAGAAGCATTGAGGCTTATGGAGGGTCACACGGCATCCAGCGTTGTAGCCACAAGCTCCGATGCAAGGATCTCGGCACCTTTGCTGTACACAAGCCTTGTCAGTTGGACAATCAGCATCGATGACACATTCCGGTCTACAATTTGGCGGAGCTCCGATATACGTCGGTTGACAACTGCAAGCTGGCTGATCATTAATGTTCTTGCATTCGGAGAAGGGACCGCAAGGGGATGGCACGCATGGATTCGCAGGTATTTTGGCGACTACTTTTTGGGCGCATTGGACAAATGGGTCTCCGTCGTAGCCATAGGGACAAGTGCATATCGGGGAATGGTTCACCACTCGACATTGGGCGTTTGAAGCACAAGCTCCGATGCAAGGGTTCACGCACTTGAGCCTCACACAAGCTTCTTGAAGTGAGCAGTCCGAGCTGGTTACGCATTGAGGTCGGCAATTTGGAGGACTTCCGATATAATCAGCCAAGCATGAGCAAATAGCCAAACCGTTTTGGCTCCTGCAATTGGCATTAGGACCACAAGGTGATGGTTGACAAGGATCCTGCTTCACTATCGGTTTCGGAGGTGGTGGTGGAATCGGGTAGCAGGAACTGAACGGCTGACCCGTGTATCCAGTAATGCAAGTACAGATGGGCACATGGTTGTAGACGGCGCACTCAGCGTTCACTCCACAAGGTCCTGGTGAACAAGGGTTTCTGCATTTTTGGTTCATACAAGCTTTATCATTAGGACAATCGTCGTTGTAGATGCATTCAGGTCTGCAAGAAACGTAGGGATCGCCAAAGAACTCTGGAAGACATCTGCAAGCCGCGGCGTCGTTGCGCACTTCGCAAATGGCGTTCGAGCCACAAGGTGATGGATTGCATGGGTCACGTTTCACAATTTCCTTGATGACAATCTTAGAGCATGCTGAGAATGGATTGCCTTCGTAGCCTTCTTCGCAGTAGCAGCTCGGAATATGGTTGGTTACCCGGCATCTGGCGTTGAAACCGCAAGCTCCTGGGCAAGGATCCACACACCGTTCGTTAATGCAAGCTCGGTCGTTCAAACAGTCTTGGTGAATGGTGCACTCCGGATGACATTGAGGTGGGGCGCCCAAATATCCAGCTAAACATGTACAAATCGCTTGATCGTTGAACGGTTGACAGTTTGAGAAAGGTCCGCAAGGGCTAGGATAGCAAGGGTCGCGTTTGGGTGGCGGGTAAACTGGTTCCGGCAACCTGATGATTGGCTCACAATGTACAAATGGATTTCCATTGTGTTCAGGCGGGCAAGAGCAGATTGGGCTGTGGTTTATCACTTTGCAAAGAGCGTTAGCGGCGCATGGACCCGGACATGGATTCACGCACTTTTGATTTTTGCAGCTCTTCTCCAGTGGACAATCAGCGTTCACAACGCATTCTGGTCTGCAGTTTGGCGGTGAACCAATGTAATTTGGCAAACAGGTACAAATAGCCCTCTCGTCAAGCTCTCGACATTGGCTGTACAAGCCGCAGGGCGATGGATGACAAGGATCAGCCTTTGGTTTCGGTGGCAGGTACTTGGGAGCCGTCAGTTGGCAGTATTGGAAGGGGTCGCCTTCGTAACCAGCTGGACAAGAACAGGATGGAACGTGGTTGTGGACATTGCAAATGGCGCCTCGCCCACAAGTTCCTGGACAAGGATCAACACACTTGTTCCTCATACAAGCCTTGTTGGAAGGACAGTCTGAATTAACAACACATTCAGCTCGGCAAGCGGTGTAAGGGTCTCCTTCGTAGGGTGGAATACAGTGACACGTGGCAATATCGTAAAAGTGTCTGCATTCAGCATTACGTCCACAAGGTGAAGGCTCACACGGGTTCCGGTGCTGCTCAACAACTTGGACTTCAGTCGGAATTCTATGGCACTGGGAGAAGGCGTCACCGCGGTAGCCGTCTTCGCAAACGCAAACAGCAGCATGGTTGATGACATGGCAAACAGCGTTGATGCCACACTGCCGGTCGCATGGATTCACACACCGTTGATTGACACAAGCTTGAGTCTGAGGACATTCCGCTGAAATTGTGCATTCTGGCCTACAATATGGCGGAGTTCCGAAAAAGTCACGTTGACAACTGCAGATGGCCTGACCTCCGACGTCTCTGCATTCGGAATTGGGTCCACAAGGTGATGGGATGCAAGGGTTTCGAATTGGAGCTGGTGTCGTCTCGATCCGTTCAGGCATTCGATTGCAATGAACAAATGGATTTCCTTCGTATCTTTCTGGGCAGGAGCAGTAGGCTGTGTGGTATCTGACGTGACAATGGGCGTTCACACCACACTTGCCCAAGCAAGGGTCAGTGCAGCGCTGCTGGATACAAGTTTTGTCCATGCTACAGTCAGAATCGACAAGACATTCAGGTCTGCAGTTTGGAGCACTGCCGTAGAATCCGGGTAAGCAGGTGCAGATGGCTTGGTCGTCGCCGTAACTTCGACACTGGCTGTAAGGTCCACAAGGAGACGGAGAACAAGGGTCGGTTCTCGGCGGCGGTGGTGGCAAGTACGTCTTCTTTGTACAGCTCACGAATGGGTCTCCGCAATATCCTTCAGGGCAATTACAAGTTGGAATGTGATTGAAGACCCGACATTGGGCGCTGTAACCGCAAACACCTGGGCAAGGATCCACACACTTGTAATTACTGCAAGCCTTATCAGATGGACAGTCCACGTTCATGACACATTCTGGTCGGCAGCCGAGCAACGGGTTTCCAAAGTAGCCTTCTCGGCAAGTGCAGAGCGAAGTAACGCCATCTGGAGAAGAGCAATGAGCGTTATCACCGCATGGATTGGGATCGCATGGAACTCGTCGTGGTGGTGGAGCCCTTGTTGGAGTAACAACTGGCTTTCGGGAACAAACAGTGAATGGATCGCCTTCGTAAAACGGAAGACAAGTGCAGACTGGAACATGTTGGACAACATGACATTCGGCGTTGGTTCCACAAACTCCCACACATGGATCAGCACAACGTTGAGAAATGCAAGCTCTGCTATTGGCACATTCTGAGTCACGCATGCATTCTGGTCTGCAAGGGTTGCCAAAGTATCCAGGTAAGCAGGAACACAAAGCTGCTCCGTCTCGAACTCGGCATTCTGAATATGGACCACAAGGAGATGGCTCGCAAGGGTTTGAAGGGCGAGAAGGCAAATAAGTGTGAGCTGGGACGTCTGGAGTTCGAGCTGGAATCCAAGTGCAAAATTTAGTATTTTTGAAAGCTTCAGTATTTGGCATAAATATATATATTAGTCAGAAGAAGCAAATTTTACCCACCTTTGTTGCATTGAGAGTATGGATCGCCATCAAAACCTCTGATACAAGAACAACTGGCCCGATGATAAGTCGTCCGACATTCAGCATTGATACCACAGAATCCGATGCAAGGATCCACACACTTGAGGTTCCGACACTCTTGATGGTCTTCGCAGTCGGTACTTTGAACGCATTCTGGTCGGCATGCAACAGTTGGATCTCCAAAGTAACCCAAGTTACAGAAACAAGCAGCCATTCCTCGAACTGGCTTGCAGTAGGCGTTTTGGCCACATGGAGTCGTTTGGCAAGGGTCTTTCTTCTGAGGAGGGAAGGTCGTTGGAGGTAAGTAGCTGATTGTTGGTTCTGCAATTGGAATTAACACTATTAGACTCACATCCATGCCATGCTATTGATTATAATTTTTTTTATAAATTTGTAATTACTCTTTTGGCATCGAACATAAGGATCACCATTAAATCCGTAGGGACAATAGCAAACAGGCCTATGCTCTTGAGCCTTACACTCGGCATCAATCCCACAAGCTCCAGGACAAGGGTCAACGCAGTTATTGTTGATACAAGTTTTGGTGGAAGGACAGTCCTCGTGACTAGAACATTCAGGTTGACATCCCCGCGAACTGACAGGATGACCTTTGTACCCGGCTCGGCAAGAACAGACTGCTCGTCCACCTTGGATATTGCAATCGGTGTTGGGTCCGCAAGGCGAAGGATGACAAGGATTGATGTCAGGCTGACAAACTTGGTAAGGATTTCCAGCAAAGTTGGCCTTGCATTTACAAACTTCTTGATTATTCTGCAAATAGCATTCAGCGTTAGGACCGCAAGGACCTGGTCGGCACAGTTGCCGTCCAGGTGAGCTGCAATTGTAGTACGCGTTTCCAATGGTTCCAGCAGGGCAATAACAAGGTGGATTTCTTGTGGTATCACAAACAGCGCCATGGCCACAAGGATTCGGTTCGCATGGGTTCTTCTTTTCAACACATCCGCGGACAGTGTTCGGACTATCGAGGAATCCGTCCACGCAAGTGCATCTAGCAAAACCATTAATGATAGCACACTGCGTATTGGGCCCACAAGGCGAAGGGTTGCATGGTTCCGATGGAAGTTGGCAAGGTTCATTTGGTGGGTGTCCGACATAAGCAGGCAAACAGAAGCAAGTTGGGATACCGCCAATGTTTCTGCAAGCTGAATTTGGTCCACAAGGGTTTGGCTCACAAGGGGTTCCTTCAGGAACTGAAATTCAATTTTGCTCAAGTACTTCTGTGGATTTTAGTCAAACCCGTCTTTTTTAATTTTAATTAATTTTACTTACTGCATCTAACGAAGGGATTTCCAGTAGTCTTTCTTGGACACGAGCAAATTGGGTTACCATTGTCCAGCTCACAAATGGCGCCTTCCCCACAAGGTGAAGGATGACATGGATTCCTTCTTACCGAACAACCAGTCAGTGGATCGCCTTGGAATCCGCCAGGGCAAATGCAATACGCCTGGTGATCACGAACTTCGCAAACTGCATTACTTCCACATCTGCATGGGTTCACACACTTGCGTTGGTGACAAGCCAAATGCGATGGGCATTCGTTGTCACTTCGGCAGCCGGATGGTGCTGAGGAGTTTGAAAAATGGTCAGTTTAATATAATCCTTTTAGTATTGATGGGCCTCAATAACCCTACTTACGTCTTGTGCATCCAATCAGCGCGTTACCAACAAATCCTTCAAAGCATCTGCAGAACGCTTCTCGATTTTCAACAAAACATTCAGCGTTTGCTCCGCAAGTATCCTGCATACAGGGTGATCTACAAACACGGTTAAGCCTATCGCAGAACTTGTCTTGAGGACAGTCGTCATTGTATTGGCAGACGCTTTGAGGAATTCTGGGCAGGTCGCAAACACGGGTCGGTTCTCCAATGTAACCATCTTGACATTTGCAAAGCGCTTGGTGGTTGTTGTTGATACAGATGGCGTTGGATCCGCAAGGATTTCGGACGCTGCATGGCTTGACACACTTTCCATCCCAGCATTCTTCGTCCAGGCTACATTCATGATTGCTTGAGCAACCGACTAGAGGGCAGGAGAAAATTCCGATTAGAAATCACATCCTCAAAAAAAATCGTACGTTTCCCAAAGACAGATTTTGTACAACTTGAGCACCAAGAAATCGTTACACACAACCCAAATCAACAACAGAAAAACTTAAATGGTATATGTAACCTGCTTCCAGCGGTTACTCTTACACTATTTCCTATACACCATCAACAAGAAAGTTAAGAATCAAGTCAATCAGTCTACATGTATATATATAACAAGATCTACGAAGAAGAAGACAAGGTTCTCTAAAAGTCTAAAAGACTCTACGTCAGTATAAATCAAGGAAGGACAGGTTGGAAGTAACAAAGCTTGCGCAAGGCGGCTTTGCGAATTTTTACCTAAATGCTCAGAGCAGCCTATGAAGGGATCGCCATAAAAGCCAGATTTGCAGGTACAAATCGGCCGATGGTAAAACGGGTAGCAGTCAGTATTAAGGCCGCAGTCGCTTGAGTTACATGCATTAATGCAGGCGTTATTTATGCACCACTCCTCATTGTGGCACTCTTGCGAAGTCGTACAGTATTGCTTTTGCTCTCCGTCAAAAATTAATTCTCCTGTTACCAAAAAAGTCGCAATTCAAGGAACAATATCATAAAAATAGCATTTCATAAGCACACAGCGCCGATAGTAATAAATACAAAATAATCAAAATATTTCAAACACATTCCACGACAAAGCAGATTCATAGCGTCCGCATCAAAAGCCATACAGCATTATATATAGATAGGATTCACCAAGTCTAAAAGTCTTTTTTTTCAGTCATAAAAACCTCATCATCTCGTCAAAAGAAACCCTTTTCCTACGCCTACCAAACAACGTTGAAAATTCACAACTTTCTACGGAGGAAATCCAGGTTGAACAAGAAGTGTTGTGGTTGTGTGTATTTTTGTGTATTGGAAAAGGTTTATCATTTCATATATAAAATACAAAACAGATTTTGTCATCAAAGTTACGGTATGTGCGATAGAAAAAGAAGAAGATAAAGTAGCATGCAATACGGATTAGCAAATTAAAATTGCGTAAAATTAATTTGTATTTACCGTTTCTTGTTGTATTGTTGTGTGGTTGACCAAGTATTTTTCCCCATGTGTGTGTTCTTACCCATCCATCGCCGCCAATCATTTCAGCATTGCAAGGACTTTCTCGCTTTTGTTAACATTGTTACGAGGATTTCAGTTAAGGTTTTTGTGTAGAATTAAAATGTATAATCACAAGAGTTGTTAACAACATCCACAGGTGGATGAGCTGAAAGGGTAAAAGGTTACTTGTGCTTTTTTAGTGTTCATGTTGTGCTTACGCCATTAGTCCAAATGTTGATGTGACCCAAGTTGATGTTGTTGGTATCTCCTTGTTGTTGTTGTTGTTAATTGTTGTCAATCAATGTTGATGATGCCGATGTTCCACCCAAGATTCTCCAATATCCTCTCCTTTTTACCATTTCGTCTTTCTTCTTCTTTCCCTTCTCTTTTATTCGATATCACACTCTGACTCATTCGATTCCATTCAAACACGCACATTCTATCTACCTTCAAATCTAAATACCTTAACCGTCGTAAGCTCAACTACATGACTAGCTTCATTCCTGACTTGTGACCAAGGATCACCATTCTCTCCACATTTAAGCTTTTCTACATTTTCAAACGCTTCCCCAAAATTCAAAGCCAAAGAAATCTTCATCGAAATCGTACCTGCGATGCATTCTCCAGTCAAAGTGTTGCATTGAGTACCCGGTGGACAGTTGCAATTTCTGTCGGACCCTGGAGCTATAAATTGACAAAAAAAATTAAAATGTTGAAAATTAATATTTCCAGCCACTTTACCCAAAAATCTCACATGACTCATTACAAACTATAATTTACAATCCAACTTACGTGTGATGCAAGTCAAAATGTGATTTTCGACCAGACAAGACTGATCCTTGGAACATGGACTTCCGATTCTGCATGGGTCACCACAAATTCCATTGATGCAAGCCAGTTTCGATGGACATTCTCCGTTGGTTTTACATCCGCCTAGAAAAACAATCACGAGATTAATACAGGAAGCCAAAAAACATTGTCCATAGCGGTTTTTGCTATTATATATAGAATTCTTGCTATTTGCAAAAATATTTAAGGCCGTTATGTGTTATTGCGTTCATTAGTGTTAGATCATTCATGTATTATTTGCGCTGCTAGTTTTGATTTACCACGAGGAGCTTTTACACCAAAATCTTTTGTTACCGTTGATTTGATCGTTGGAATTATTAATTCCACAGAAAAAGATAAAGACAGGAAGAAGGAAGAATTGTGTGTAGTTGTATTTGAAATTTGTGATTTTGTGTATGCTTCTCTTGTTGTATCATTGTTGCGGTGTTAATAGCTAATGGTGAAGCTGTATGTGTTAATTGCGCTGGCAGTTTTTTATTAATGTTGGTTCGAGCGCGCGCTCTAAAGGTCGGCGGAAACCGTGCGTACCATGTAATTGTGTAGCTGTAAAACGTAACAATGCAGTTGCTAATAATAAAAATGTTGTGTGTACTTTGCTTGCGGTGTCGATTGGCGGCTTGTAATGTAAACTAAAGCTAGTCTCTGGGCTATAAGTATAAGCAATTGTTCATGTTCTATTCAGCTTGAAGTCAGGGGAAATGGGTCGGATATAGCGGGTTTTTTTGTCGCTATATAAAGCAAATTGAGGCTTGGACAACAAGGCAAATTGATAAAAGGCTGATCCAAGGCTGGCGACGACTGGACTATAAGGAGCCTCTAAATAGTAGCTGAATTTTTTAACAAGCCACTGCGAATAGGGTTGCTGTTTTTGTTTTGGAACAATTGTTACCTGATTTCACCTCTTCCGTACAGTTCCCCTTTGACCCGTCCTCCTCACCCGGGCAAGAACACTGAGGCTTATGCTTGTCCACGTAACACCTTCCAGAACTACAAAACTCGGGGTACACCCCACAAGGATCTACACAAGATTGGAATACACACGCCTCCCTAAGACCACAATCTGAATCGTAATCACAGCCGCGGTTAGTTCTAGCCTGTATATCGCTAAATGACTGGTTTGTAAATACTGCTTCTGTTGCTGAATCTACGCCTAAAGTTGTAGTCTCTATACTAGGAACAATTGTTGTTGTCAAGTCTATGCTACCCTCGTCATTCAGTTTAGTTGTTGTTAGAGATGTCATTGTTGTCGGAGCAGAGGTCAATCGGACTTGAGTAACTGTGCCGATGGCCAACGTGGTTGTTTCTACAGTTTCCGTGGATGTTGTTGTTGTTGACGCCGATGTAGATGCTGAGGCTGGAACTGATGTAGTCATTTCTGGTACTTCAGTTGAGCCGGGAACTTTGGTTGAAGTAGATGTTGACGGCGACGATGATGAGTACAAGTCTGATGGCGGAGCAGCGGTTGCAGTGGTTTCTGGCAAATCTGTTGGTAAATTATCTCGGCCTTGGCCAAGTGGAAGCTTGGTTGTTGGTATCATTGTTGGAACTTCGGTGGTTGTAAGTTCGACAAGATCCCGAATTGTAGTCATTCTTGGCCCTGATCTTATTGTTGTTGTTGTTTCTGATGGAGTTGAGGTGGTAGTGGCAGGGTTTGCTGTTGTGGTGTAAATTACACTTCCAGTAGAAGCGGTGGAAGTTGAAGCTGAAGTACCTTCAAAAGTAGTTGCTTCTGCCGGCCCTTCAGTGGTCAAATCTTGCATAGCGTCAGTGGTAAATGTTGAAGTAGTTGAACTTGTGGTCCTGGAAGTTTGTTCGGTTTGGCCAGCTTGTAAGGTCGTAGCGGGGACTACTTCGGTAGTAGTTTCAGTCATTTGAACAGCTTTGGTAGTGCCAATAGGAACTTCAGTGGTAGCTTCAGTTTCTCTGTAACCCAAAGTGGTAGTTGCAGGTACTTCTGAAGTGGACATGCTTGAGCTCGATGGAACACTTGTAGTGGTTTCTCCAGGAAGAGTTGTCAACTCAAGATTCTGGCCGGAGCCCGATCGAGGACCTGGAGTCGTTGTAATTTGTTCGGCGGTTGTCGTTGTTTCAGCGGAAGTTGTGGGGGTCGAAGTACTTGTGGAAGGAGAAGTTGAGGAACTCGCAGAAGTTGTGGTTTCAGGTACAGGCGTCAGTTCGATATCAGACCGGTCCATAGATTTGATCGTTGCAGGTTCTGTTGGCGGGACCGTAAAGACCTCTGACGACGTTGTAGTTTCCCTTATACTTTTGAGGGTTGTTTCAGAAGTAACTTCAGGTCTGAAAGTGGTTGCAGGTGCTGCTGTCGTTGTCGTAAGAACAACCGAATAGTTTGGACTCGGACTTTCAGTAGTTATTTCAGTTTCCTTGCTCGTAGTCGCTGGTTCAGTTGTAGACCTTCCGTCTGTTGCTGAAGTTACAGCTGGAGTAGTAGTTGGGCTACTAGCAATAGTCGTCGCTGGCTCAGTAGCGAGGTCTTGATCAGTAACGCCGATTGTGGTACCTTCTGCTGTAGTCGTTTCGACCTGTTGGATACGCTGTGTCGAAGTCGTTGAAGTTGAGGTACTGGCCGTCGTAGTTGCTGGAGCAGTCGTAAGGTCTTGGTCAGCGGCTCCAATAGTAGTAGCTTGTTCAGTGCTAGTTATTTCGAGCCCATCTCGCCCACTTCCGGTAGTAGAAGAAGCAGTTGAAGTTGAGCTACTGGCTGTTGTAGTTGCTGGAGCTGTCGTAAGGTCCTGCTCAGAGGCTCCAATAGTAGTTGTTCGTTCAGTGCTTGTTATTTCAAGCTCATCGCGTCCACTTCCGGTAGTGGAAGAAGTGGTTGATGCTGGAGTTGTGGTAGTTGTGTAAACGGCAGTAAAGGTATCGCCATCTTTCTCCGTCGTTATCGGCAAAGTAGTCAGTAACTCAGATTCAGTTACTGATGACGGAGTTGAGGTTACAGGAGCCGTAAATGAAGTTCGGTCAGCAGGGAACGTCCTGCCGGTCTCCTTCAATGGGGTCTGAGCTGTAGTAACTGGCACTTCAGATTCTTCTGTTGTTACTTCATATTTAGCTGTAATGTCAGCAAGGGTTGTTGGTACTTGTGGAATTTCAGTTGTCAGGTCAGACCTACTGTCCTTTGTTGCTGTTTCTGACTCTGTACTAGTTAATAAAGGTTTATCAGTCGTCACCACAACTGATAAGTTTGGACTTTGGCTCTCAGTAGTCAAAGGAAGGTCACTTGAGGTGCTGCTAGGAGCTGTAGTTGTTGCTATAACTGTGTCTTCAGTGGTTGTTGAAGTCAGGGTCTCAGTGACACCTTCATTTGTGGTTGTTGTGGCAGCTGGAGCGGTTGTTGGAGCTTCGGTTGATTTCGGTGTCGTTGTATAAACTGCAGATCCCATTACATCTCTTTCAGTCGTGATCGGAAGAACAGTAGTTTCCTGGCCATCAAATTTGGAAGTCGTAGTACCAGGCACTGGTGGTGTCAAATCGATTCTGCCTTCGAGGGTTGTCGCTTCGGAAGCTGTAGACTTGGAAGTTGTTGTAACTGGCACATTTGGTACAGTTGTAAGCTCTTGCTCAGATATCTTTGAAGTGGAAGTAGCCACTTCTGGACTCAAAGTAGTGGTCAAATCAGCTCTGCCTAGGCCTTCGGTTTTTGTTGAAACTGACGGCTCTGAAGTCAGCTCTTGCTGAGCAATTGTAGTTTCATCAGCGGCAGTGCTAGTGGTTCCTTCAATTCTTTGAGTAGTAGTAACACTTGGTCTCACAGTAGTTGTCGGAACTTCGGTGGTTAAATCTTCAGACGATAATTTTTGCGTTGTTGTACCAACTGAAGTTGCCGTTTCAGAGGTTAAGTCTGAGCGCCCTCTTTCTGTAGTTGATGTAGTCACTGGAAGAGTTGCGCCCGGCTCAGTCGTCAAATCTGCTGAAGTTGTTGTAGTTTCTGGTAGGACTTGTTCGGTGCTTCTTGGGGGAACTGGAGTAGTTGTATACACCTGAGAAGCTATTGGACTGTCGCTCTCGGTCGTAAGTCCAACTGTAGTCGGGACTTCTTGAATTCCAGGTGCTGTTGAAGTCACTATGGAGCCTTCGGTAGAACCTGTCGGAGTTGTGGTCAGTTCAGGCCTTGCTTCGGTAGTGACATCGACAGAAATTGTTGTTGGAGCCGATGTGGTTGTTGTAGTATAGATGGCAGAGCCAGCAGTACTTGCTTTTTCGGTGGACAACCCGATGGTCGTCGTCAACTCTTCAAGTTGTTCAGATCCTGTTGGTGTAACCATTGGTCCTTGCGTAGTGGTATCAAGGGGACTTTCTGATATCAATTCTGATCGGGCTCTTTCAGTTGAAGCTCTAATAGTGGTATCAGAAGCTGCTGTCGTTGTAGTATAAAATGATGAGCCGATGGGGACAGCTTTCTCTGTAGTTATCTCTTCAGTTTGAACAGAAACTGTCATTGTTAAGGCAGAAAACTCGGTAGTTGCTGTTTCAGCAGCTGGAGTTATCAAGTCCAATCTTGCTCGCGAGGTTGAAGACTCGATAGTTATTGCAGGCCCAGCTGAAGTTACCGAAGGTCCTCGTTCAGTCGTAACCGGAATAGTTGTCAACTCTTCTTGGCCACCAGCTCCTGTTGTTGTTTCCAAAGGACTAAATGTTGTCAAGTCTAACCTTGCTTCAGGACTAGTGGATTTTGCGGAAGTTGTTGCTGGAGTAGTAAAAACTGCAGAAGTTTCTGAAGGCACTTGTTCAGTGGTATATCGAACTGTAGTTACGCCATCCGTTGTCGTTACTTCAGAAGGACCAGCTGTTGTTGTCAAATCTGATTTTTCTTCAGGGCTGGGGGACCTTGTTGTAGTTGTTGCGGGAGTGGTAGTAAATACTGCTGAAGTCATTGAAGGAACTTGTTCGGTTGTAAAGCGAACGGTGGTCAGGTCTTCTGTTGCAGTGGTTTCAGACGGACTAGTTGTGGTCAAATCCAGCCTTGCTTCTGGACTGGAGGACTCAGTAGTAGAAGTGGATGAAGTTGTAAAAACGGACGATGTTACAAAAGCTTCTTCGGTTGTAGCAGCTGGGACGGTGGTTAAATCTTCAACTGCTTCAGTTGTTGTACCAGCTGGTCTCGATGTGGTTTCTGGTTCAAATGTTGTAGTGCCTTCAGTTGGCCGCTGGCTTGAAGATGTAGTACGAACTGGGGCTGCTTGCGTGGTGGTGAAAACTTCAGATCTGCTATCTTCAACAGCCTCAGTGGTTCGAGCTTGCTCAGTTGTTGTGAGGTCAATTCTACCCAAATCTTGAGTAGTTGTTGGTGTGCGAGCCGAAGTTGAAGGAGACTGCAGCGATGAAGCTGGTGATGAACTTCTCACCCTCGTCTCTGGTGATTCTGTCAATTCGAATGGCGCTTCTGTCGTAGTTGCTTCAGAAGTCGTTGTTGGGGCTGCAGGAGTGGTTGAGGTTGTTGTATAAATGGCCGAAGACATGCCGCTGGTTGGTTCAGTAGTAATGATACCTTCTGTGGTACCAGAAGCTGGTTCGGTTGTAAGTTCGTCGATCCTTCCTGGTTCATCTGTACTTCGGTACGCTTGAGTTGTAGTTGGGACTGGGCTTGGTGTTGTTGTAATTTCGGAAGAAGTACTACGGTCCACGGGCGTACTGGACTCAATGGAACTGAATGTGGTAGCAGGTTCGGTTGTGAGAGGAACTTCAGTGGCACCTGTTTTCCTTGAAGTTTCAGACGGACCAGCTGAAGTCGTAATACGCTCAGTGGTGGCTTCTGTAGCTGCTTCAGTAGCCGCTGAAGTCGATGAGAATTGCGTTGATGGTTGGGTAGCTCGATCTGTAGTAACTGGAAGAGTAGTCAACTCTTGGTCCAAAATATTCATCGAAGTCGTTCGAATTTCATTTGAAACTGTTGAAGTTTCGTCGAGACCTGTGCGAGCTCTTTCAGAAGTACTGGTTGAAGTTGACATGGTCGTAGTAAACACTCCGGTATTAATGGGCTCAGGAGCTTCAGTAGTCAACGGCATTTCTGTGACTGGTAATGGCTGACTAGTAGTTGTGGTTTCAGAAGAACTAGAAGTTATGGAACTGGTTGTAGTTGGACTTGCCGTTGTGTAGACTACAGAAGATCCGGGACCAGCTGATTCTGTTGTGAAGCCGAGTGTTGTTTCTTGTTGTGAGCCTGGAACTGTGGTAGCTTCAACACTGTCAGTTGTAGTAATGCCAGAGCGGTATTCAGGAGGGCTTGCCGAAGTTGTGTTGGGAACTGTAGGCCGCTGGGTGGTCGGGACAGTGGTCACAATAGGCTCCAAAGTAGTCAATTCAACTCCATCGGAAGTAACTGTTGTCGTAGGAGAAGAGCCAGTAGTTGTTGGTACGGCTGACAAAGTTGTAGAAGCAGGAACGGAAGTCGTCTCAGGACCTGAAGCTGAAGTTGTAGTAAACACTTCTGAATACATGCCAGGATCTTTTCCTGTTGTAATTTCAACGCCCGATGTAGTAGCTTCGGAAGTCACAGTAGTTGTCTCGGCCATTGTTGGTCCCATGGTTGTGGCCGTCAGGTTCTGCAAGTCAGAGCGACTTCGAATAGTAGTTGTTGTAAGTAGTTGCTCCGTTGTCGGTTCTTGAGCTGCTGTTGTTGCTGGTACCGAATTTGTTGTTTCTGGTGATGAAGTTGTTGTAAGGTCGATACCGGATTGATCCAAACCAACTGTTGTTGTTTCTAAGGAGCTAAATGTAGTTCCAGAGCCCGTTGTAGTTGTTATAATGGATGAAGTAGTAGTTCTGGTCACAGGTTCCCTTGTAGTGTATACAGACGACGCTACTGGAGGTGCAGGCTCAGTGGTCAAATCAGATCGAGATTCTGGAACGACTGTAGTTGAAGATTCGGAAGACGGACTGAAGGTGGTTGTGTCAGTGTCAGATGGGATTCTGAACGTTGTTGTTTCTGAAGGCGGTCTTCTGCTGGTTGTACTTTCCGAAGTCACTCGAACGGTTGTTTCTTCAGAACTTGACGGAATCGCAGTACTGGCCATTGTCGAAGTTCTGGGAGCATCTGAAGTTGTTGTCTCAGGTGCAAAAGTCAAGTCAACAGATTCGAAAGTAGTAGTCATCACAGGGATTTGGGTTGTAGTTGGAGCTGAGGTAGCTGGAACCGTAGTATCGTTAAGATCTGCCCTGTATCTGTCTGTTGGCCCGGAAGTAGTTGCAGCTTCGGTGCTTGGTCCAGTCATATTGTAGACAGATGGCTCTTCAGTAAGGTTGGCTTGGGCAAAAGTAGTTGTTTCATACGGTTCTGTAGCTGTACTTGTGTACGTGGTTCCAGGCTCTGTCGAGTTCTCCACTGGAGAGACCAAAGTCGTCGTTTCAGGCTGAGTTACTGCTGAAGTAGTTGTGGCCGCGGGTTTGTACGTAGTGTACATTGAATACTCAACAGGTTCCACAGGCTCAGTCGTTAGAAGAACCGAATCCGGAGTTGTGGTGGTAATGGCAGCTTCGGTAGCATTTGTTACATTGTATCTGTCAAACCCAGTAGTAGTTTCAGGTGAGAATGTGGTTTCTGCCATTGCAACTCTTCCGGTTGAAGTTGGAAGATCATCGCGGCC
>JAQGBJ010000152.1:0-60422 GCA_034698345.1 Sphaeridia pumilis
TATCATCAGTTCAAGCCCACGTAATTAACTGTTAACTTCATTGCTAATTTTTCACACCCGCCCACCCCCGCACAACAACAAAAACATCACATCTTGTCGTCTCCGACCATTTCCCCAGTCTTCATCATCACCATCATCAGCTTTTGTGTTACATTTACACACGCAAAAAATATAAATGTTGAATAGCACGTGCGTAGGTTTCTACCGGTTATGTTCGTCTCTATTGTTTTCACACATGTTGTCGAAAATTGCATCATTTACAGCTTGCGTACCTTTTGATCCCTTATAAATTCCGACTAGAAATTAAAAATTAATTGACACAAGAGAAAGAGTCAAACATATCAAAAAATTCAATCAAGCTGCAAGACAGACACACGAATGGCTAAAGCTGACTCCTTATGGCAACTTGTGTGGACGCAGGGGGCGAAGGAACATTGTCGGTTTAAATGGATCATTTATTGGGGAATGATGTTGGTGTTTCTTTTTTTTGACTCAACGTGTGAACTCATTCAAGAAATTAATTCACGACAACCTGGGCCGGGTAACAAGATGGACGGGGGGAGGAGGGTGGGTGATGAGACAAAACGACCGAGGACAATACCAGCTTTCCATACATGTCCTCCTGCACTCTGCTCAATCTTCTTTTATTTTATAAACCCTAAAACAAGTGACTGAAGAATCTTTTCCAGTTTCAACTTCAAAACTGCCTTGTCTCGCCCCACCAAGTCCGCCGACTCTTCTGACGATTCATCTAACAAACCATGTCGTCTCATCCTTTCAGCTTGTCTCTTTCTCTTGTGTCCAAATTCATTCACCATTTAATTTCTCGCTAAATGCATCATGTCCTTTCACTAAAAGTCCTGCCTGGATGATGCGTATTCCTCCAAGTATTTACCCTGTTTATCTCCACTTGAGACGTGTCGTTAACGGCGCGTACGTATGTGTAAACTATTTGTACATGTACGTACGTTATCATCCTTCAACTTTAAACCAACAACACGGAAAAAGACCATGATGAGAATCCACTTACCTTTTGTTAGATGCCTGTCTTGTGGCTATGTTTGCTGTTGTTGAGCATGTTGCCATTCGTAAATGACTTGGGTCTGTAAAAAGAGAAAAACAAGAACATGGGGAAATGCGAAACAAAAGCCAACATAAAAAGTACAATTGTTTTACTTAAACCAACCGAACCAACCTACAAATTATACTTGAACCTTCAAATCCATTAATCCCACCATCTTCACGAGTTCCCATTAGACTCGCTTCCTGCCGTCAAATTTATATCTCGTTTACAGTATTTTCAATTAAATTCTATACCAATTCCTCCCAATCAATATTCAGTTTCTCCCCACTGAAATTCTAATGTTTCCCTATCTAAAGACAAAAATATCACCAAGCAAGACTATGAAAATCAATTTCTGCAGACCCTCACAATTTTAGCAACTTCTATTTGTAAAATGTTACTACCTGAACTCGCTAACCGCTATTTATACGTAGATCAAACCCTTCTATTTTATCAACATTACAATAATTAAAGAAACCTGCCAAAAAGCTACAAATGCCACTTGTTACACATTAAAATTCTGCTTTTCACAGTCTTCTCGTCTTTTGTTGCCCATAATGCAACAAGTTGATCATATCATAACTCGTCCAGCCACCACACTCACAAATTCCCCGATTTAGACGCCATATGCGGCTTCCTATGCCGCCAACTTTCCTCAACTTTCTTTCTTTCCCTCCAAGTACACCACACAAGTCACAATACCTACGCAATTTGCCGCTTATCAAAACTTGGCGAGTGCCTTCTTTTTACTTGTTGTTATTCGCTACTACTGTCCTTTGAACTTTCATCAAAACTTTCTCCCGGAATACTTCGCAGCATCATCATATAAGCGGCTTGTCGTATTTCCGCAACGAGATATTTTTACCTTGATTTCCGTCAGGCTGGAAGAACATAATTAACCATACTTGGCATCCCCGGTGGAGTCGTTACCGGTAAAATTGTCCCGGCAATTTTTGCACTGCCGTCCTTGTTCCTACTAAATTTTCACTGTCCTTAACCCTAAAGTATTTCACAATATAAATTTGTTCACTGTCCCTCCGACAAATTACCGTTCACTTTTTTAATCGACCGTGTAAACGTTGCACACATACAAACACTTTTTTTTGCACACACATGAACCACAACAAATGAGGTAACAATAGGATTATTCTATGAGATCTGCTTGAAATGTCGTCAAGTAATGAACAAAAGGTCCTCTTCTCGCTCCACTCTACTACATGTTTTCCCCCTTCCTTGTATACACTTGCAGTATCCTCAAAAGTTTTTCGTCCACACAAACATACAACACAATCCCAGCTATCACAAATCCCGTTTAAAAAATTGTGTATAATTCACAAATTATTCGAGCGCAGCAAGTTACAATTATAACAGCACCACAGACACTTTACAGGACAGATTGATGTTTTAGGCGACTGATTTTATTCGGGACGGCCGAATTATGATGAGCAAGAGGATGAGGGAGGATCAGCAATTAGCCAATATTCGATCAGGTAGTTTTACAATAAAATTTTGTCTAATGAGCAATCAACAAGAGAGGAGGAAATGGCAAGTCAAGGGAACTTGGGGAAGGTGTTTCGGAGGAATGTTCACAAGCAGGGACTTTCACCACGTTGCTAAAGTACCGGCAAGTAGTGAAAGGCGGTTCGGCGGCTTTTGACGGTGAAATGTTAGAGGTAAGTAGTAGGACGACAACGTGACGGTGGAGAATTGCTGGCTGTGTGGTCGTAGGAAGCCAGATGAAGAATGAGTCTTGTGGGATAAGATTCAACAGGTTGTAGAATCGCGGCAGTAGTGGGTGGCGGTATATGGGCGAACTCGATGATGATGCTCTTTCGCCGTCTTCTTCTTCTTCTTCTTCCTTACGTATATATATTTCTTCCCTCAGCCGAAATGGCTCTCTGCTCCTTAGTTAGTCGTCTTCGTCTGCAGCTCCCGTCCCTTCTTCTGCCGGCTATCTCTTGCCCATAGTGAAACTACTTGCGTTTGTTTGTAAACTGTTAACGTAGGAGTGTCACTATGGTTCCCGTAATATTTCTGGCTACATACTCACGCAATGATAAATCTCCCACTTTCACTCAATCAACCAACAAATCCTTCCAATGTCTACATCCCCACCTTTCTCCAGCCTCCCACTTTTATCATCAGAATATTTTTCCCAATCAAACGCACCAACGATTCTTACTTGACCCTTTTGCGTTACTCTTTCTTGCACACGACACAATCATATGACATTCGTCCTCGTATCCGTCATCATCGTCAAAGTGTTTTTCCCATTTGATTAGGGTAAAAATAATTGGATCCCGCTTGATCATCGCCTCTAGTTAGTCACACGATCTTTCCTTATCTCATCACGTATAAGTTCCAACAACACACGTATTTGGACACGTATCCCCAACTTAAGCTCAAAATATATATTGACAACAACACTTTTTTTCCAACGCTTTCTCTACATATAAATACACTCCAGCTCGTATCCATTTACACGTATTAAATTCTTTCTCCACTCCGCAAATTTATACACTTCCTTCCGGTTCTCAGTCAGGTGAAAGTAACACGTTGTTGGCAATGCCGCAACTTATGTACGTCTCCTATAATTACCTCGTTCGTTTGTCCTACAGTTGTTAACACTTTTTATTGTCTCTTCTAAAGCGACACAATAACCCGACCTGTTGTTTCTCCAACTTTGCGGAGACGTTACCGAGGTATCATAACGTTTTGAAAAAAATCCGCGAACTGTCTGAACAAAAGTTCGTGGTGAATCTACAACTTTGCGCCCATCATTTTATCTTCGAACAGGTTGCCAGCTCGAAGGATTTGTGAGGTCGGTGCCGGTTGCGGGTAGGACTTTTATTCATAATCTCATAATATTCTCGCATCTCTCGGCGATGGAAATTACGTAGGTGTATCCACTAAAATCCTTACGCAACCCCTGCTCCTTGCCTCGTCTTTGACTTCCGAAACCCTATATATCCTTGGCCAGGTTATAACAACAACACAACGCATCAACAGTCCTCAAACTACCCGCAACCTTTGTAAACACACCGCATCCCACTAACGCAATCAACCTACGCTCACTTTACAAAACTGACTTCACGTTACATCCGCTCCGGGATCTCTCATAATCGCCAAAATGCCCGCACTGTAAACAACAACAACATTCGCCTACTTCATTTTGCCCTTTCGCCAAAACACACGTCTCGAGTAGTGTATAACTCAATTCAGGTAACATCCACCACAAGTGTCCCTCTCCTCACTTGCTGCCTGTATTTGGACAAAATTTATATACCGCTCGTGTCGACAGCTCAAAGTTTGACAGACCGAAAGGCGATTAGCACCTTTCAACACATTAAAAGAGCTTGTCAATCCTCATAATCGTCGTCAAAGGCAAGAGGCGGAGATTTTTGTCATCCCATCGTCTATGATCAACTTATTGAGCAACGTCCTCTTTCAAGTTACTTCCGAGTACCTTCTGCGATACATGTTTGCAGATCAACCAAAAAACGCCGACAGCGCCACAAACAAATGTCAAAGACATTATGCTCAACGTCCGGAGGTCCTTTCCTCGGATTCGCTAATTAAAGGCTCCCTATCTATTACATAATGATCTGTTAATTATAACCCGTTTGACATCTGCCATGCCCTCGGGACTTGGCGTGGGCTGCATTTGCCAAACATGTGTGTGTGTGTGTACGGCTGTGTTTGCAAACACAAAAATATAAACAACGCCGACTCATCAAACCAGTAGCAACTATCGTCCATTTCCATCCAACCTAATATAAAAGACCTTTACCATGGACAAACAAATATTCCTTTTACCGCGGACAAAATTGCCAAAGTATCAAAAGGAAATGCATTTGGAAATCAACATGTATAATACGCGGGAAACAAGTCAGAAAAGTATCAAAGAAGAATCCGCAGTTTGTTGACTCATCAAATAACCCTTGGGAAAAATTTGCACGTTACCTCGAGTCATGTATAAAAGTTGAAATATCATAAACGAACGCTATTCCTCGAGTGTTTGCGCGCCAAAGCCGTGGTTGCGTGGGCGGGCGCGCTTCGAACCATCCAGCAAACTTCAAAGATCATCTCGAGCTCGAGACTCTGGAACAAGTCTCTTTGGACGAGGACAAATACGGACATGCATGTAAAATGTTTGGTCCGTGTAAAAAGCATATGTATCTTGTTGAACCATTCGACGGTCTAAACCACTACTGCCTGTGACCACATTTGGTCCTGCGACCGACCCGGAGAAGCATCTTTCATTAAAGTGCGTCCTGCCATGCAGAGATAAGCGGAATCCAGCAGGTGTATATGTACAAATGTTGCGGGATTAAAAGCCAAAATGTCATCTCGAAACATGTAGGATTTAATAGCAGAGTTGATCAGAGAGTATAGTAGTAACGCCTTTGGCACCTTTCCTTGCTTTCCATCGATTCATTCATTCCTAACACACCTGTAATCAACGTTACACATCCACTCCATTGTCAACTCCAAAGAATACCAATTCCAAGTCTGTAACTAGCCGTGACACCTTCAATACATTACAAACACTAATGAAATCTCCTCCTCGTTCATTTTGCTAACAGTTGCTTCTTCAAATGCCGTGCATAATCCCTTGTTATCCAGCTGCTTTCTTGTGCACTAATTGCATTAGTTTCAGGTACGGCTCGTAAACAGTCACGTTACTCCTTGTATCCGGATTCAAAGTCCCTTTGACACAAGCTGCTCAACTTTGATTTGGTTGGTGAATGAGTTGTGTGGTGAAATAATAGGTGAGCATGTTGAAGCTAGGAAACGGATCTTTTTCCCCGTAATTTTCCCTTGTCGTTGGCTCTTCTTCCTTGACATAGTCCATAAAGACATTCAACAAGGAGCTTTACAACTCCTGTTATCAATTAACAAGCTCTTTGTATTTGTCTCACATGTCACAAACATCCCAAGTATCCAATTCATTCACAAAACTCAACAACTTGTAGAAACAGTCATTTTACTTAGAGCCTGAATTAACGCTGCAGCTTTTGAGTAACAGCGTATCAGCGTAACGTTGCTATTATTATTGTTTGCCGAGAGTACATACCTTTTGATGAAATGTCGTCTTCCTACTTGTCGCCTCTCTGTTGTCTTTTCAATTCGTCCAAGTCATCGCCAGTCTCCGGATCCACAGTTCCCATGACGTCTTGCTCAGAAAAAGATTCCTTGAAGCAGGCGATTGTGGTATTAATCAGGCGTTTCGTGCCCTCCTCAAAGTGTCAGCCTTGTCTTGCGAGGCTTGAGAAATATTGTAACTGAAAAATCTATAGTTGTCCTGCAACTTTACCTGCGTGCTTAAGAGCCTAATCCGCTATAACAATCAGAATTAACTGTCATTAGCCTGATTGATTGATTCAACAAAGCATTAGTCAAAAGTCATAAATTGGATCAAGTGTAATTGGACAATCATGACAACAATTTTGGGATCAAGAAGAAAAAAAGTAAAAAGAAATTGTAATTAAACATTGTAGTGGAAGAGGATAAAAGAAATTGAATTGATATCCCGACAGCGTGGGCGTCTCCTGGTCTCACTGCAGCATCCTGTCAACTTAATCTTGTATTGCCGTAGAGAGGATTGCGATATATAATATTTTCTAAATAATTTCCCGTAACCAAGCATGTGTTTACCTCTGTTTTCTTACCTTCCTGATTGACAACTCGTTCACAATCCCTACCTTAAATTGACGTTGGGCGGACAGTTGAGGCGCATGCTTGAGCCCAACAAACGGTATAAGGGAATGTCAATCATCCGTTTCAACTCCACTCGACCCAGCCAGCCAGGACTTGGCTCCTTCCAAATCATAAACGACTTTTCAAGCTTGGCACAAGAGACATTTTCCCCCGAAATTATCAAATCCGTATGTGTCAAAGGGTAATTCGGCCCGGCACCGTCTACAAATCTCCCGATCAGGTCAATGGCTGTTGAGCTTCAATAAATTGGAGAAAAGTGTCATTTTTTTGCAACAGTTGCAAGACTCCTGCTCCGTGTTAGCTTTATAGATGGTTCTGCCATATTTTTGGCAAAATCTGCTCACCACCGCTGCTGCTGCAGATCGCGGGTCGTCTAGAAAAGAAGTTAGCGGGTAGGGATATCGTTGTCGTCATCGTTTTGAACCGGTTCACGGCTTCCTCCATATTATTCACACATCTTCTTCTTCTTTTATATTCGACCCAACTGCTATTTATTTCGTCGAGATACCTTGGGGACTCGTGGAATGTGACACGACCATTAGTTGCAACATTTTAGAGTGCGTTGACGACTTGAGTGTAGGTCTCGCCCTCTCTGATATATCTTTCTCCGTTTCAACTTTTAAAGGTGCACACCCGTTGAATTTCCAACAACAAACTCCACCAGTACATGAGAAGCTCGACAGCAACGAAAACCAGCCTAAAACGCCCACGCTCTCCATCCAGTCATAGCCATTCAAGTTTTATGACTTTTTCTCATTTTTTCAACCACTAATGTCTAGTTCCGTGTAACCGCAATTATATACACCATTTTTTTAATTTCTCATTCGTCTTCGCACAGCCATCAAGAGACCAAAGGTGACCCTTAACCAGGTCTATCAAAACTGGTCCACGCCACACAAACTTGATCACATCTCGTCTCGTCCTCCACTCATCAACTTCGGCCTCCTTGTCGATTCGCTTCAGATTTCAATTAAAAAACGTCAATCAATCCACCACTTTCAACAAATTGTAATTCTGGTAAGGCACGCATTCTCTCTACTTTCTTTCAACTTCTTTAAGGACGTAGTTCATACCAACGCCGTCCGTTCGCCAATCCGACTCGACGTGGGCGGATGTAATTGCATTGCGTTCCTGCATATGACCACTCGATCCATCGATTCATCAGCTCTATGCATGTATTTCGCTTCAATCTTTCCAACTTGCTTTCGAATTGGTCTCCGAAATATATTCTTCCAAACCGAGTTCAACAGCTCCGCTCAAGGCTTCCATCCATGAGGGCCGAGGCCTGGAACAAGGACAATTTCAAAATAAATGGAAGCCGGAAATTCTCTCGTCTACAAAACGCGAGTCGAGTTTCGTTTCTACGCTAACACACCGGACGAAAACATTGCATAAAACTTGCAAGAGCTTTTGTAATCTGTGTAATGCATTTACGGGATGATTACACCAAGTCCGAACACAGTGCCCTCGTCCTCCATCCAACTGTTCGGCTCACATCGACACTGCGGTTTTTGTGTGGGCCGAAAAGTGGCTCAGCCAAAAAAGGACTTATTGGGTGGACTTGTTACAGCACATTGTGTAAATCTGTCGTATAATCCTTAGCGCTATCTCACACATGTCCATGTAAAACACAGACAAATCTTTGCAACTTTTCCAACTACATGAGATCATCATCGTCGTCCACATACACGAGCTTTTTGCAAATCGATTCATACCATGTCAAAAAATCCCAATTTTTTCTCTTTCTCCTCTACCTCTATAATATGAGTGATTAGAGTCCATACAAAACGACGAGCGCCGCAGATCATGTCGGTAATTGTGCAAAAATAGCTTATCATGAAATCCAAGTCCACCCCACCTAAATAAATCATCCATTTTCAACAGCAGCGGCAGTTATGCATAGAACAGAGCATTTTTTGGTCGGATCCTGCGGCCTTACGCACAATTGCATACACTTCAATCAGTCCGCCTCCGCAATTATATACCATCAATCGGCATGTTGTAAAATTGTAAAGCCAACAACACAGTAGTGGTCTCGTAATGTCTGCATACAAGAATGCGTGGGCGGCAACGTCTTTGTTGCCAACTAATACAGCAACAATATTTCGTACCCTACAAATCTTGCCTTGCTCACGTCCCTCAATTCTATGCATTAAAATACTGCATAAAATTATATTACGTATTTATACCTGCCCTTTCTTCTTGATGCTGCCGCCGCCGCAAACAAAACATTTTTCACAGCACATACACTCAACCCTTTTGTACTGCAATTATTTAGCCATTGCTGAACCGTTAGTCTTTGTTGGCTTGACGATTCAGAATCAGTTGGCCAAAAAATGATGACCACTGCTTCTGCTGCCCTACCTTTGTTATTATTTTGCTAACAATTCCTATTCCTCTATAGCTCAATATCCTTTGAATTCTCTTGTAAATTCTGTCACAGCCACAACAACAACATTTATGCGATATAAAAGTGCAGGAAATCTTATTCTTAGCCGCCCACGCCACACAACAGCCTTATTAGGCTCAAAGCTAATTAAAACATGTACCGTAAAGCGATGAGTCATATGCCGAAATAATTTTTGGACCTCCAACGTATCGATTATCAACAACAATACAACAACAAACAATAACAAAAACTTTTTCTTCTTTCATCACGACGCTTGACTGCCTCGAGCAACCACAAACTTTCACCGCCCAAATGTACTAAAAATACCCAGAGAAAGCTCTCGAATGCTCTTATGATTGTTTCGGATTTGTACTCATCAAACCATGGTTGGTTACGTACCAAGCGTTCTCAATAACCTTAAACAAAATCGCCACTCGACTGGAATAAAAATCCCGTCCACTTGAATACCACAGAGTACAACTACAACTATAAATAAATATTATCAAGTTGTACTTCATCGAACCTTTGTTTTGTTTCTCCTCCAAGCATAATCTCTGTTGCGTAAGCGGTCCAGATTTACGCCCTCGCTGTTACCTGGATACACCGTTTTTTTCAAGTGGTCTCTTCTCCCCCACAGTAATCTCGTCAACGTTCAACAACGCTTAACAACATCCAATCCTAAATATATATATAATCTTGAGAAAATCTTACAAACTCATAAAGCTTCAAAGGAAAGTTGGAGACGCTTTTACCACGCGCTCACTGCACAGACTTGCTACCTCCTACACATGTTACGTAAACAGCGTCAAATGTAAACTTTAATATATTTCTAAAGGTTGACGATTGACCTAGGACTTTTTTGAAATTAAATTAGAGCTGGAGGAGCAGGAAGAAGAAGAAATACAAGTTTCGAGATGAAACAAGAAATATATTCATGTGTTTTCAAGGCCCTGGTTTAGATGCATAATGTAATGTTTCCTCTCTTCTCAAGATGGATGTTCCGCGAAAAAGAGTAATTAGGAAAGTAATATAGCTGATTCCGGCACAGGCCTAAAGGTGGGTTCTCCTGTACTCACCTGCGGAGCTCTTGACCATTTTCAGAAGTTTAAGTAGTGATTTGTGCAAAGGTCAACAGACATTCAAGAGGCATCTTCCCTATACGCCCACCACTAAATTTCCCCGTCATTTCATCCTCCCCAGTCCGCTCTTTTTATCCAGTTCTTCCATAATCTGCCCCACAACAACAACCAACTTCCTCATCATCCACCTTCCTTTTGATTTCATCCACCAACATTATAATCATTGTATCATCTTCAAAAATCCTCCCTCCAATTGTTTCTCTAGGCTTACTTGTCCATTTAATGACTTTTTCTCACTAATCAAAAAATTCAACCCAAAACAAAAAGTTCCACAACATGTAAATAATTATATGAGCGTACTTTCTCTATTTGTCCCAAAAGTACTATAGGCTTGTGCAGGTACCAAAATTTGGCAAAAACCTTTTGACAATTTTTTGTAAACCTTTAATAGTCTTTGCACGGGACTATGAAACTTGTTGGGAAGGAAACGCCGTAAGGAAATATGTAACAAAATGTTAGTCACTTTGTTGCATCATCAGCATCTTGGCAAAGATCATCTCTTCATTTGTCCTTTCTTCCTTTTGCCTTTGGTGTCCTCTGTTACTTTTCGCCATTCCCAACGTATGTACGTCCATCCTCTTTCTTACCTGTCCAATTTTCTGATTGTACCATCTTCTTTCGTCGTCGTCTGGTTCGCAACTCGAATCTAGACAACTGCCAGCCTGTCTTGTTTCTCGATCCACCCACCTGCCTATAGCGTTGTCACGCTCTTCAAATTACCCTTCCTTCCCATGTTCGACAACAATATTTAGCAGCATTCAACAATCCCAACATTCGCCACACAACAAACGACTATCCTTCCTTTGTCTCTCCCTAAATTCTCTCAAAAAATGTAGTCAGTAGACACTGCCACCTCGTGGTGAAATTTTATTGGATTTTACGTACCCACAAATTCCTCACCCCTGCAGTTTTAAAATTGTCAACTCTGTTTCTAATAAAATTACAAGTACAAGAGCTCACAGCTAGCATCAAATGTCCAAAAACAAGCGACAGACATGAGTTTTGTGTGACAATTAACTACAAGAGTCTTCACTCCATTACTACACGTTATGACAAATGTCTGAAACAAGTTTTTATCTTCAATGTAGCCTCCATTTGTGGTAATTGTCTTGCATTATGGTCCAAAAATGAACAAATTGCCTTCAGAAAACAGGTACTCATAGGATTTACGATAGCGCAAATCATACAATCACCGGACCTTTTAAATTCCGCTTCCGAACTTACACAGGTTCCACTTTACACTTTTTCTCTCTCCTGTCATCATCCAAGCTTTGCTCCGAGGAAAAAATATGCTCAAATAAGGACAAAACCCAAATCGGACTTGATTCATGAGACTAACAGCTCAAGATGAAAAAGATCCTGCAGCTTTGATCTTTACACGTCAAACTTGTCCTCATAACTTTCTTTCCGGTGATTTGTGGAACTTGCTTCCGTAGCCAGCATTCAACCTGGAAAAATTCTAAACGTCATACCACATGTGAGGCCAGCAGACCCGTATAGTCTTTTGACCATTTTGACATCAGCCTCTTTCTTGGTATATCGCTTTCATATCTGGTGTGTGACTTTAAATTCTTTTACTTTATAACTACAAGTGAAGCGGTGAAGCGTCCGTTGGGCGGTCGAGTCAGTCGAACACACACTTTTGTTATTTAATAGTCTTTTGATCATGTTATCTTTAGCTGCAGGTGATCACATATCAGCAGATATGGCGATGACAAGGAGAGGCCTCCGGGGCGAACAAAGAAGTACATTCTTAATAGGCTGTAGCAATGTCAATGGCGGCCCTTCCTGTTGCACAGAGATACTTCTTAAAATGTCATATAAATAATAATTTCCCTATCACCATTACCACCACGAGGAGGCGTTAATTTTGTGTTCAGGTTGACTGGCTGGTTAGCTTTTAGTCAATTGGCCAAACGAATGCATACTTGCATCAAAAGATAAATGAGTTTTAAATTGTTCTCCCTCCAGAAAGACTCGTCCATATAATTTATAATTGAGTTTTAGCTCCTGTTTTTGTTCAATGTTTTTTACTAGTCGCAATTGTTCATAGTTACTGGCGACCTCTCTGAGACCAAATTCAAACGTTACATATGTAGTTGTTGGAGACCAAAAAATTAATGGTCAGCATCTTGCAAGATTCAACATCTAATTTACGATGTTTTTAATACAATTGGCACCTTTCAACTTGCCCAATGCCTTTAAAAGTTGTACCGATCGTTAAAAGCTCCTGGAGTCGGAGGTGAACGTGTATTACATCTGAACGCCACTTTTATCTCAAGCCAGCAAGTCGCAAAATCCTGTTCCATTGCCAAAAATTCTGCACTTGTGTCGGATAACTGCATGGGTTAGCCACGTCAAGCTTACAGAATCCCAAAAAGGCATTTGTTTTAGTCATTTCCCTTGTTTTCCTTTGTTTCTGCCAAGAATAATTTATAGCAAATTATCGGCAAACCAAGTAGACTCATCTCGTGGCTGCAAATCGATGTTCAGCTCTTGTTGGGCTGTCGGCAGGTCCATTTTTAAGACAGCTATTGTAATTCGTTGCCATTTTTGTAGCCAGATAACAATGTTCCGTCACCGTGTTCATGCATGAATGGTCAGTACAGTGTGTTAGCAAGTTCAAGCTGTCGACAGCGTTGCGTCATAAAGACTCCAAGTGTAGCTGGTCTTTTGTGGTAAACTTTTCGACTTGCCTTTCAGCACTAAAGTACACGATGTTATTCATAGCTCAATTTTGTAACCGCAAACAAAAATAGTAGATTAACTAACTGAAAGAGCAAAACAGGGCTTTCATATTTATGGCAAACGTTCTAGGTTTTGTCAACCTTAGAAAACAGAGCCATCGAGCAAACAAGCGCGCGCATTACAACATTGCATCTCACTTGTGCTTGTTTGTATATAAACAAAAGCTTCACGAAAATCCTTATTCGCATAATTGCATTGTATGGACCTGATATGCCTGAATATAATCTTAATTATCAGATCCAGGCAGTAACCGAGCAGTACGTATATGCAATCAGTGACTGAAATAGAAGTAAAAAAACGAATTCACTCAGAAACGGTGTTCTGTTCATATTATTGCAGTTGAAAGGAGACACTGAGTCAAAACAGAAACTTCATATTTGCATGGTGCCCAGTAAAGGTTTAACTTGGACTCATCTGCTGGACTAGCCAAATATTTGATGTAATGTCCGCAGCGTTGTGAACTGTGGTACTTCTCGTTGCTCACATGGACAGTGTTGAGTCTCAGGTATTGATGGTGCTTTTTACTGTATTTGAAAAGGTCAAAATACCAATGACTAGGGCTTCTGTTGGCGTGGAAGTCCATACAATGTGCAAATTTTTGAACCCACTTTTGAACAGATGTTCATCCAACAAATTTTATTTTCAGGTGCGACAAATTGGACGCCAAGCTAGTCGTATTGCTAAAAGCGGGCGCTATTCAGAAGCTGCAGCTTGCCACAGGAAGTGTGCTCAATACTTCGACAAACTTTTGGATGACAAGAAGTTACCCCTGTTCCAGAAATCTTGGGAAGAGCAGCGAAGGTATCATTGTCGACAAGCCGAAATCCTTGAGACCTTCCACAGATTAGGGTAACTGCTGCTTCGATGAAGCTAAGAGCATTTGCCAGAATCACGGTCTTCACATGGTTGTTTTGTTTCAGAGAGTTGAACAAAGAAGAAAAGTATCTGAAGGATAGACTCGAGAGTTGTAGAAACGAAGCAGTGATTGTCAGAAAGCGAGTGATGTCGGGTGTCGAAACTGCCATTTTGCGGAAATTAGAAGAACAAGATTCCCTGCTGTTGAACTTGGCAAATCAGAAAAAGGAGAATCAGCCTGAGAAATCCCCTGCACCAGTTGTGAAATATACTCTGAAGCCGAAGAATGACGCGGATCTTATTGAGGAACTCCAGCAGGTGAATGCGAACCTTAGAGCTCTAGTCCAGGAGGTAAAAACTGTCTGATTCGTCTATAGTTTCAAATCCTTTATTGAAAATGCCTAATATGTTTGAAATTTACAGTTATTTGACAAGTTGGAGAAGGTGGAAGCTGAAAAGGAAGAATTAAAAAAGAAACTAGCGATGTACGAGTCATGTGGAATGGAATTGCCAACAAACGCGATGGATGCTCTGGACAGTGTGCCTTCATCATCGAAACTACCCGAGCTGCCTCCGCTCGAACCACCACCGACTACTTTCTGATTTCAACTATTTGCTGTGATGTGGGATTCTTTGCCAATCGTTTGTATGTGTGCCGTATAATGATACGTAATGTTGAAATGAATGCTTGTCTTGCTACAGTTGAAAATTAGGAGACAGGTGTATCTAATAGTAATGTGTGTAATAGGCCTAAGAATATGTTGTGCAACACAAACAGTTTTGATTACAGCATGAAATTCTGTGATAACATATCTGGTATTAGTTTATTCTGGAATTAAACTATAATATAGATACATCCTAACTGTATACGGAAGTAAAACTATTCAAATCAAGTGATCTCATTCGAATATTGAACCTTGGAGAAAATCACGTCTGAATACTTTAAATGAACAGAAGATTTTAAATTGGTATTTCCAAAGACTACCACAACAGCTATATTGAGTTACAAACAGTACAAAATTCCATATGGAACATCCCGCACTATAATGAATCTATTTCACTAAAGGACGATTTTTTCTTTCTTCCTCACACGACTGCGCTTTGTACTTTTGAACTTCTGCCATATACTGGCCCCAGGCGTCGGTTCGTCCCTGAAAACACAACAAGAGTTAACGCTACATATTGTGGAGAGAATTTCCCAAGTTGTCACTTGGTGTGTCAAAAAAAGGTCAATAATTTCAAGTGAGCTTCTAAGAAAAAACGTTGATAGCGTACCTCTGAAGCGGTATCTGGTCGCTGCTTCTTCACGACACCTGTAGGGAGAACTCTGCCCCCTCGTCTTTTACCCACCTACAAAGAGCTCACAACTTATCAACTTGTTCAACTGAACCCAATTTTCCCGTGGACTTTAGCCATGCCCCGCAACTATGTACTTAAGTTAGCCAGTGGAATAGAAACAACTTGAATACCATTATTGGGACAGCTTTCTTGGTCTCCTTCTCCTCTTCCTTTTTAGCTTGTGAACTGCCTCCGCTGGTGCCTTCACGCTGTAGACTTGAGCCACGATCCTTGACATCATCAGACCTTATAGAATCGTCATAAGATCTTTTTGTAGCAGCAGAGGCTAATGGAGCTATCGCAGCCGGCGTTTCAGACTTTGAAGATGGCTGTCGGGGATGGGGAAGACCTACTTCGATTGGTTTCGGAACTGGGGCCGGTACGGTTGATTGATTTTGAGTCCAATACTGCTGTTGTTGATTATTATAAGCTTGATAGTAACCTTGGCCCCCGTATGCTATCCGCGGATCATACTGCATCTGTACTGGTGAATATTGTTGTGGGTACTGTTGTGGAACTTGTTGGTAAGAACTGTGTGGAGCTTGGTATGGAGGCCTTTGGTAGTTCATTTGGTTTTGATAACTTGGGTTCGGTGCTGGATATGATGGCATTTGATGGGAAGTTTGCTGTCTTGAAGACGAAGAATCATCATAATAGCTCGTTTGGTTACGGCCCTGATGTTGTTGATATTGTGATTGTGCCTGTGACGACGCCGAATGATGTTGGGCTGAATTGCGCCTGTGATACATTCTTTCATCGTCCCCTTTGTCGAAACGACTATTTTGACGCGAACTCATTTTGCTGCAACAAATCAGAAAATGTCACGTAACCAAACAATTAATTTACGTTCGTAACACGTTGATGTTTAGTGTTTAGCGTCAGCCAACTTCAACCAATTTACCTGTGTATGTGTAAGAAAAGTTCCAACTCTTGATCAGTGAATCCAGATTCTTATGAAAACCTATTCACTTGATACACAATTCATGGCTTTCAATTCCCGAATTGCTTCAAAATAACTGTGATTCTTTTGCCATAAACTTGATCAAATATTATGCATTAATACTTGAACAATAAGGAAAATGGGATGGGGAAGAGCAAAAAGGCTTGAATGAGCACAACAGAATTTCCTCGTCGACAAACATCCAAAACAAGACACAGGGAGAATTTTTTGTTTTGAATCAGATTTTCATCAGCGTTGAGAGTTCACTCTTGAATATTCCCCTTTTTAATGCATAAATGAGAATCTACCGTGCCACTGACAGCAAATAGATTTGACGGTCCTAAAAATTGAAGTGCTTGTTGATACCGGTAACTTTGAAAGTTGTAACTTGATCAAGTTCTGTAACCATCTGAGGTAAGTTCAAAGTCAGTAAGAGTGCTCATCAAAGGAAAATCATTAACTCCAAAATTCCCAATCCTTCAGATCGCTGAGGCTTGATGCTGCTCCACGATGAACTTAGACGAAGAAGATCTGAGCAAAGAAGTTTACCCTTTAGCTCACTACATTAGTAACCGGAAGAAACTGATCAGTGAAGTCTTCACAATACTGAAAGGTCCGAGATTAGAATCAACGATTCCTCCGTCGCTCAAAGGAATAGATGTAATCGAGCTGAAAGCTTTGTGCTTGGAAGAACTTGAAAAACTCGACACGGTGACTATTCTCGATGTCATTGAAGGAAAACTCAAAGCCAAATCACCATCACGATCTCCTCCGAGAATTCCAGTAGTCGCCCCAGAACCAAAAAAGCGCAAGTCGTCAGAAACCTTCATTCCGTTATCTACATTGAAGAAGAAGATCAAGCAGTCCTTGAAGGGCACTGATGAAGCAGGTGTGAAGGTTCAGATCAAGGTTACCAAGAAGAAGAAAGATAAGAAGAAGAAGATCAAGAAGAACAGCAAGAAAGAGAACACGTCAGATTCTGAAACAGTGTCTAAGAAGAAAGGTAAAGCAAAGGCCAAGAAGACAAAGAAGGAGAAGAAAGTTGCTAAAGCCAAGAAGAAGGAACAAAATGTGCAAGAAGACGCTGTTCGGCCTACTAGTCATACGGGAGAACGAACTCTCATGGAGTTACTGGAACTCGAGTATAGAGCTAAAGCAATCAAAGCCCTACTCAAGTTTCAAGGAGTCAAAGGTGCAAAGTTGGATCAAGTTTTCAATGATGACGATGATGCTTCGAGACAAAGCGAGAATGCTACAGACACACCAGAAATTTCTCATGGACCTAAGGTGATCAGTCCAGCAAAAAGTGGAGAGGTTGACAACATCCAGCTGGAGGGGTCACTTCAGCTCGACAATGCAAAGCCAGACGTGCTAGTGCAAACGACTACAGTAGAGCCGGATGGAATGAAGCCCAATTCTGAAGTTCAAATGGGTGACGAAAGTAATGACGAAGCAGATGAAGGCATTGAGGGGATTCCTACGAATCTAATTCAGCCAAAAAAACACAAGACTGGTTCCAGCTTTAATGAAAATGAAAACTACGAGGATGCTTTGGACTACGGCGATGATTTGGAGGATGGCTTAACAAAACCAGCTCCGTCTTCGTCTTCCAGCGATAGCT
This sequence comes from Sphaeridia pumilis, assembly GCA_034698345.1. NCBI lineage: Eukaryota > Metazoa > Arthropoda > Collembola > Symphypleona > Sminthurididae > Sphaeridia > Sphaeridia pumilis. The sequence continues at coordinate 17,815 of JAQGBJ010000152.1, forward strand.
CAGACTCGAGCTCCAGTGATGAAGACGACGAAGGAGCAAGTGTTACAGGTGAAATAGGAGCTACTGATGATCAAAATACTATCGAAGGGGCCGTTGATGTATCCGAAGACGAGGAAGATGAGATGGGTGATGGTATCCAAGATGCAAATTCTACCGGTAGCACTCCGCCACACTTATCACCTGCATATTCGGATGCAGGAAACTATGAAGTCACCCTAAGAAACACCCCTAGCCCAGTTAGCCCTTTCCAATATGACGTTCCAGACTCAGAGCAAGCTGCCGAAGACCTCATTGGGGACGACAAGCAGAATAATCTCGTGGCAGCCGTTGTAGAAGAGCTATCGGAAGGAGAAATAGACGAAAATGAAATTACCACCACGCAAGAAGACGAAGGCTCTCCAGTTTCTCCAGAACAAGCAGTCATCATAGAATGTGAGAAGTCCGTTGAAATAAGCGAAACGGCAGTAGCCGAACCTGAAGAGCTTACAAAAGACACAGTGGATCAAACGAGCCTTATCGAAGAAACAGAAGAAGCAGCCTCAGTCGAAGCCGTAGAAAAGGACATCGAGCCCAATACTGAAACATCAGAAACAGTAGATGACGATGAAATGAGCGTGAATGCCAGAGTACCTTCTGATTACCCAGATGAAGCCACTCCTATAACTTGGTATGAAAGGTGGTACAGCAGTGACAAGGTTCAACAAGTTGTCAGTTCGACAAAAATGTACGGGAAAGTGCGCAGCAAATTAAAAACCGACAAACAGACAAAGTTAAAATCGAAAGCTTCTGAAGAACAGGCAACGAGTTCTCCCGACCCGAGCGCGCAACCCAGTATTGAAGATGAAGATGTTCCAATAATAGGCAGCATCGAGGAGTATGAAAAGTTGTTTGGGAGAAAAATTGTTGAACAAAACTTGGATAATGTTCCTACACTAGAGCCTGAAGTATCGACTATACCGCTTCCGCCAGATAGTCCCGAAGAAGCTTCAGAAGCTGAAGACGATGATCTTTGGGGTGATATTCTAGGCGGTTCTTGAATTTTGACTAATAAAAGAGACTGATGAAGATTAGCTCCCTAGCTAAGAAACCGAATTTACAATGCACTCTTTATTTTCGAAAGTTATATCACATTGGTCGTAATAATTCACTAATGTTCAGAAACTGGCCTGACACCAAATGCATGAATTGGCCATCGTGTTGGCTAGACCCTGAAAAGCAGCATAGAATCCTTTTGCTTACATAGTCGCCAACATCCGATACATTAGACAAAACCTTTCCATTAACATTGCTTCGAAAAACATGTCGGCGGGTTTCATACTTTTCTAGATCAGGTGCACAAACACTTTCTACTCTATGAGAAATTCCTAAAATATTTGATAGCATTTGGTTGATTAAGCCTACTAGATTTTCGAATTCCTTTACGGCATCTGAATCGTTCTTACAAGCTATGAAGACATGTGCAGCCGTATCTTGTCGGATAAGTGATGTAGCCGGGTCTTTAGTGTAGCTTCTTCCGATCACAAAATATCGAATCGGCATGACGGCATCAGCATTTCGGATACACGTTTGGGCGAACAGAGAAACGAATGCTGGGAAAGACGCTCCACCAACAAGATATGACGTCCGATCAAGCGTGACTGAAGGTTTGGCTGCCTGTGAATATATTTATTAGTTGACTTTTGATATCAAAAGCTCCATTTCGTATTATGACATCAAACTTACCTCCCTGTCTCGAACTTTCAAACATTTGCTTGCATCGATTCCAGCTAGGTCAAATACTGTGCTTTCCATAAAGTCAACATTACCAGTTTCTATAAAACCGCTATCCAACAAGAATGAATGAATTCTTTCAGACGTTTCAAGCTCCATCGATGCTGCAGAACCGAACAGATATTCGGCAGCAGGGCCAACTTCTACAAATATACATAGTCACATACGGTCAGCCATATTCCATTAGTACTAGCAGCCGGACATGGACTATACAAGTAACGTTATACCTGAACTGAGAGACCATTCTGAGCGCTCGATCGGAGTCCAAGTCTTGGTTTCCTCTGGTACCGGAACTTCTAATAAAATTTCATTTTTATCTCCTCTAGGAGTCGTGGGATGTAATTTGTTGGGAAGTGTTAACACGTATTCCATGACATCATCATTCAGCAGATTGGCGTCTTTTGTTGCGGTTTTCAATCGATCTCTGATCTCAACACCCTTTGCCTTCAATGACTTCACGCAAAGTGTAGGTTCTTTCCCAAGTTTTTGTGCACGCAGAATCTTCCCAATCTGTCATTATAGTGAAATGCATGAGTGCCTTGAACAGATTACTATCACATCACGACCAAAGTCATAAAGAGCGAAGCTTACCGACGCTGTATTTTCTTCTCGCTGAGTTTGTAGAGTGTCTCTAGACGCTCTCAAGTTCAAAGCTTCTGTGTAAAACTCAGGTAACGATGCAATTGGCCGGCCTAAATTTATTCTCCTTGCGATGACAGATTCCTCATATGATTCCAAGTTATTAATCAAATTCTTCATGTCCAGCACCGGCTGCACTCTTAAAGCATTCCCAGCATTCAAACGAGACAGCATCCACGTGCCGTATCTTGCCACACTCATGTTCCGAAAAGCCATTGTTAAGAAGTCACTAGCACAGGAATATATTGTATTTCCGAAGCACGGGAATTTAATATCCGTAAAACATCCAAAACTTGGGATTCAATTCAATGTACAACAGAAATCATCATCATTTCAATGCGGCGTTTTCAAAGAGCATCTTCGATTCTGCGATACAACAAACCGCAAAATTTGGTTGAGATTATCGCTCAGATCATGATACGATTTAGAATTCGAACAACTTGGAACTTACGATTCGGACAACTTTCTCTTCTTACTAACGGGAGGTACGTAGCTTCCCAATCCAGCGGCTCTCTCGGATTCTGCGATCGAATATGGAACTTCTTTGGATTCTTTAACTCTCCTCTTATGGGCTTTCGATTTCTGATGATCATCCAAAGCGTGCTTGTCAATGTTGTGCTTTCTGTGAAACAAATATATACAGGTTTCAGAGTTAAACTACGCTTTATTACGTTCCATATCACATTAATTCTTAAGGATGGATATAAAGAAACAACTTACGCGCAATAGACACAATAGAACTGGCCACCTCCAGGAAGATCGAAATCAAACGGTTGAGCTTCCAACTTCCGTCTATTCGCAGGTTCGAGGTCTTCTACCACTTGATCAATGTCACGCTTCCTCCGTTTTGTCTTGAATGTTTTCTTTTCAGAAGTTTGGCCCTGATTCTGTTTCTTTCTTCGTGTTGGTCCAGGCATGATGCACTTTCAGGCGCTGCAAAATTAACCTTGCTGTCGAAATTTATGAAAAACTGTATAGAAGTTTGACTCTAACTGAGATTTTCTATTTTCTGACAGACCTTAAGGTCAAAGGTGATGTAATTTACCTTTTCTGGTCGGAGGCTGAACTCGTTCAACCTACCATTCTTGTTTCCTGCATATTCACAACAATTCACTTGAGTGCTGCGCGCACATGGAGTGCATTTCAAATTTGGCGCAAGCCAACCTCGATCATTGAGTTTGTGGCTTGATGGTTGTGATGTAAACGTTTTAGCAAAAAGTTTAGAATCATTCTGCAACTGCAACTAACAAACGTCAAATGTACACAACCTGAAATTTAACCTTGCCTACGAAATAACTGGAATCCGATGGTTCTCGTAACATTCAGGCAATTTCTGCCTCCCGTCAAATTTTTAATTTGCCAACTCAACAGCAGCGATATAACAAACGTATATGTCAAATTAAGCCCCTACAAGAGCAGGGGGGTTGGAAGTTCCAACTTGGAACTCATGAATTAAACACTTCAACCTTAAAGCAAATGACAGCAAGTAATACTTCGAAGACTGACTTTAACCGGTCTTTCGAATTTCAGTCATCATCGACCATCAACGGCAACACAACAAGTATTCTGTTTCATCATTAATTCTAACTATCCTAAATCCGCAGATTGCAGCCGTTCAACTTAGTTAGAACACAACAACAGTAACAACGAGTGTCTACAGGAAACTAAAAGCGAGTGTTTATCGCTAATACAATACCATGATATAGTAGTTTTAAGCATGGCACAGAGTTTAGATAGAAATCTTTTACATAAATGAACACATCGAGCCAGTTCAACATGGTAATAGTTACAATTTTGGTAAGAAAATATAATGTATCAGTATCAGTGTCAAGTGCCTTAGCTATAAGTAAAAAGGTTTTCAAGGTTCATGTCAACCTATGTCGAAACATCCAAACAACCATTTTAGTTTCGAAACTACAAACCGTAAAGAATCTTAGACATCTTAATAGTATGATTTGAACCTTTGCTTTCGAATAATATGACTCAAAATTAGCACTGTTTTCTCTTCTTACTTTGACACCCCATATATTCAATTTATTCCGTTCTTAAGTATCAAAATCTGAGACATTAATTAAACCACAAGCAAGCCAAAAAAGCTCCATGAAGAACCATTCCTCAGTTCTTCAGTTCCTTCAGGTCGTACAAGAGCTGTGCAATCGTTCTGGAACTCTCGACGTTGCTCATCGCTACCGCCGCAAGTTGAGGTTCGTAGCCACGCAAAATTCTGCAACAAGAAAAAGCTTAAAAGTGGTCCCATGAACTTTTAATTGGACTCAGGGAACAAAACATTGAAACTCACCTTCGGCCCGTTGAAGAGTATAAAACTATGTTCTTTAATATCAATGATGAAGTGAGTCGTATACTTTTTGTCACAGGTCCTTCGTTGTCATCCATCAACTCCTTAGGATTTGTAAACTGCATTGCGTGACGGCGTATAGCATGGAAGGCAGCATTCGGGGCATATCCCAGATGAGGATGGACGGCTTGAACAGGGGGCGGTGGCGCTTCTAAAATACAAGAATTAGTTTCGATGCTGATTTTGCAAACTACGTTTGTTACGTTATTCTTCAAACTCACCAATCTTGTTTCTTCTCCTATGTAGAGCAAGCTCTAACGCTTGTTTTGTACAATGTCTATCCTGAATATGCGTCATCAAGGATAGCCGTTTTCGCAACAACGGATCGCAGCCGTGAGGGCCCCATTGACAACGTACAGCTTCAGTTAAGCTTTCTGGCAGATGCAGTTTGGACGCATGAAGAAATACCTGGGAAATCGAAGCAGCTTAATGATAAAATTCTTATAGTAGGGTCCTCTAGAGAGAACAGTACTGACCTTATTTGCACTATTAAAGCGTTGACCACATCCTGCCCATTCACACAAGTACCCTTCCGGCACAGAATTATCAACATGTGTTGGAGGGAGCCCACCCTGTGGGTCATCTGGGCGACTGCTTTGCTGCGTTGAAGATGCCTCAGGTGAGACCAACATCGAACCCACCGCCTGAGTTTGTGCAGCAGGCGAAACAATCGTTGCTTGCGGCATTGTTCCTGGATTAGAAACACCAGGCTGATTCTGGACCAGAACTTGCTGAGGTATATGTTGAACTGCATTAGGTCGGTATGTTTGGACAGAGCCGGATATTTGTTGAATAGGCAAGGACATGGTCTGTCCAGAGGGATGCAAGACAGCTTGTCCCCCAGGTGCAATTTGACCTGCTTGATGCTGCAGATTAGCATTGGATGGTTGCTGTAGAATTATTATAGCTTTCGCCATTTGGTCGTTCGATGATGTGGATGGCTTCTGAATTATAACCTGCCCTTGAAGCTTGTTTTGCGACTGTAAAATCAATTGCTGTCCGGAAGGTAGCACTAACTGACGTGTGAAGGTCAATTGATTCGGGGAGTTGTTGACTGCAGCAACCCTCAACTGCATAGTTTGAGGCTGTGTACCTGGCTGGGCAGATTGTGCAACGCCTGTTTTGCCCACTGGCTGCATGGAGCTGATTGGACTCTGAATCATAGTTGCTGGGTTCACGGCGACACTGGTCTGTATCTGATTAACAACTGCTCCTGGGTTACTTGACAGAGCAGCTTGCAGCACTGGAGTTGATGAGAGCATAGCTGGTTGCGCTTCACTAGGGTTGATATTACTTCCGTGACCATTAACAGCGACCATTGTCTTCTTCTGGGGAGGTTCCGACGAGTTTGAATTATCATCTTGAGATACACTGTGCGACCGCTTTATCCCAAACTGTTCAGGAGAAACCATGATTAAGTCACTAAATTGGTTGAACCTCTCAAACAGGTCATCAGGAGGTGCAGTGTTAGAAGCTGATGTAGCAGTCGAATTCATTAATGCAGTTTCCGAATTCCCAGACCCATCCGCTAATTTTACATGTTGATTACTTCTAGCACCCAGATTATTACTACTAATGTTGTTAATTCCTTTCCCAACCACCCCACCACCATCGCTGGCCCCATTAACATTCACACTGGCAAGCTTGAGCGTGTTTTGGTACGCAACAGACTGTGTTTGGTGTATTATTGTAGTAACCTGGGATTCCGATGGAGCTGCATAAAAGGTCATCTGAGACTGACTATCTGATCCGTCGATAACCGCTGACTGTTTGGTTAAAGCGCTAGCCGCTGTTTCATCATCTTTATCCACTAGCTCCAGTCCTTTGTCGCTGATTCGTATTTCTCGGTTGTTCAGAAGACCATTGATGTTCTCCTTGGGTACTTTCTGTTCAAGAAGATGGTTCAGCATTCCTTTAGCTTTAGATTTCAGATCAGCGCTTTCTTCTACATCAGTATCTTCAGCCTGTAAAAATCATTTATTAGCTTTCCATTATCGTGTTGAAGGCAGAAGCAATGAGATAATACCTTTATTCCGTTCTGCAGTACACCTTGAAAAGTCGTTACAGCATCTGGATCGGCCGACATCAAGTTGGCGGTTCCATTCAATTCAACTTCTCCGTTACCTGGTGTGGATGAAGAGGCAGATGACTCTTCATCGCAATTTCCGTCAGCATTAATTTTGATATCGATCTCTCCAGATAACGAACCGCCTGAAGGAACTTCCTCCAACTTCTTCTGTTGACGTTGCGCAACCTGTTGAAATGAAGATGTCGATAAGCTGGCATTCTGGTACATTTAAAAAATTTCATAGAGTTCAAGAGTAAATTTCAGCTCCAACTACAGAAAACTATTAGGTGCTCAGTACAGGTTAATAAACAAAGTTGTCTTGTTATGAATGATTGCACTTCTAGTACTGGATACCAGTTACCTTCGAAGCTAATAAGCTTCTAATGGCTGATGAAGCTGGACTCATAGTAGATAAGCTTGCACTTTGATCGCGTTGACTCACTACTTTAGACTTTCTTTGCTATTGATATATGGCAACAGAATAGCAAAAATGAATATAACCATCACCAATACCAAACAATAAGTGAACAGTACCAAACCATTGATAACTTAGGAGAACTACGAAACTTACCCCAATGGGAGTCTTTGGTTTGGGAGGACGTGATAATGTAGCTTGTAATATGGGGGATAAAGAAGTTTTGTCATTCGTCTGAGGGCAATTACTGTTCGTCCCAAGACCTGACGTGGTACCAGGTAATTCAAGCGCCGTCCCAGAGCCTGTAGGATAGAAAATATTTCAATTTAGGCATCCGAAGTTGTTATTTATGGTTTGAGTGATGAGTATATATTTATACCTCCTCCAGCTCCAGCCGTAATTTGATTTACTACTATGTGGGGTCTGGGATGCTCCACAGTAGATGCGATACCACTTTGTGTCGTTATTTTTGTCGATATTTTAGGTCGGACACTGTCAAAGAAAGTCAATGCGCTACCTCCACCAAGTTGTTTGATAACTGGTCCGACAGTAGTACCATGAGCGGCTCTACATTTAGAAGGAGGGCAGAATTCATGAGCATTCACCATAGACAACAATAAAATTCATACAACGTAAGAATCACTAACCTCATGCATTGAGTAAACTGTTCAAGCGGGAGTACTTTCTGAGGGTTCTTTCTGGCTTGGCAATACAATCTATAAGCTTCTCCTTGCTCAATTGAAGATCCAGGTGCAGCTTCAAAAGCACCCTTCAACCATGCCAGCGCCCAGCCTTCTTCACTAAGGTTTCCCTGTGGAGTTACTAAAGGCAGCGTAACGCTTTGAACGACCATTTGAGCACCAATTTGGGGCCTTATCCCACTAGGGCCAGTAGCGGCTGCTGCAGAACTGTTTGCAGATTGAAGCCCGTCCTGCGCTGTATTAGGCAAGATTCGAACTGTTTGTTGAGTGCCAGGAGCAGTAGCACTGGTCGAAACAAGTTTTCCTTGCATGACCTGAGCTCTCACATTCTGTCCAGGGACCACTGCTGACTGTGCTATCTTCAAACCACTGCCACTCATCACTTGACTTCCGGCCGGAGTTATAAAGGCAGTCGATGAAGAATCACGAGAGAGCTGAATTGAAGATCCAGCGGGCGTGGAAACTTGGAAAGTTTGTCTGTAGGTTTGGGCTTGCACTGGTTGCTGTAACTGTGAGACCAAAGACGGATGACTTTGCCCAGGAGTAACAGCAGTGACAGTATGCATCGCTGAGGTGAGAGCTGGAATCGGCACCGTAGCCCGGGCTTGAACGATGTTCTGAGAAACTATAGCACTGGAGTGATGTGCTGTGGCCTGAACCGTTTGAGGGACACTGGCTTGCTGAGGCATTCCTGTGACTGTCTCGACTACCCTCATCAGAATGCAGCCTTTTGGTCCGTAACTTTGAGCCTATCAAAACAAGGTTTCATTAAAGTTTTCATTCAAGAGTCAAGATATATTATTGTAATTTGCAAACCTTTCTTACCTCAACAGTTACTAGTGACAACAACGACAAAACGGATCCTTGAACGCGACATAGCTCAGAGCATATTGGTTCACCAAGACCAGTCATAGTCAGTAGACATTCAAGGGTATAAATTAGCAACATTATATCACTAATTGTTAACAATTCGCATAGCCGCTTGTATACGCTCCTCTTAACATACTGGTTCAATATCAGTTCGTTACCATCTTTCTTACACAATTCCCTTAAGCTTTCAAGTGATCTTAGTATTCTAAACCTGTCTTCTGCAAATAGCCCGTTTATCACTAGACTAAGGACTCTACTGCTTAATGGGTCCAGTGAAGGGTCTTTTAATGGATAAAACTGAGATAGATTTCCTAGTAGATCTAGCACTAATTGTGATATAGTTCCCCATTCGCAATCTGACGCCAGCAGTATGAACCTGAAAGAAAGCCGTTAAGAACGTTAGATTCTACACATTACACGATAACACTCTTTACATGAAAAACATCAAACCCACCTGAGCAGCGTAGGATTTCTGGCCATAACAGCAGCATTATCGTCTTCAAAGCTGAGATTCCTAAGTATGTTGGCAATCTGTGTAATTCGCTGGCCCACTCTGTCATCACTATATGCACTCTGTCGTATTAAAAACACCGGTTGAGGAGCTTGGTCAAAGGTTGGAAAGGGGTCCAAGGGATTTTCACTTTTACCACCTTTACAGGGGCACCTCGTGCAGCAATCAGCACGACTATAATTCTTTTCACTTTGTATCAGTTTCTTGCGGCTCAAATAAATTCCTCGCTCTTCTTCAGTCATGTCTGTTTCTCTTGAATCACTTTCGACAATATTATCAAAGTCATTAATTCCAACACTATGATGCTGTTTTTCAACAAAGGATTCACACAACAAATGTCTTGATGGACCTTCCGGGACATTTTCCAGCCAAAAGTTAGCATGCGACAGATCCCTGGCTTCTGTATAAGATTGTTCCATCACTTCTCTCAGCTTACCTACAACAGAAAAACAATTTAAACAATCTGTACTAGGTCATTTAAAATTTCATCATGATACCAAGACTGTGGCTCGGCCCTTACATTGATTGAAGATACCAGCATGCGCCAGCAGCAAGTCAACAATCCTTGGTTCTTTCGGCAACTTGAGGACATGTTTAGTTTCATTGGACAAGAAGGTACAGACACTAATGGCCATATCCTGATCGTTGGGCAAGGGACTTTGTAGCGACATGAGGAGTCTATCGTAGCCTCCCCCCTTGACCAGTCGTGTTGACATGCCGTACTGACCCCGGTTGGCGTCTGAAACAAACAATCAAAATTCCCATTAGTTCAATTAAACATCCCTAACCCGGTAACGAGCAAACGATCTGACAGCAGCGCCTACTATCTCGTTATAATATAAATTGGTTGCTGGGATTCTTGAACCTACTAATAGAGCATCTTCCTACCATTCGCACATCTCCATCAACTTGTTCTAACGACGCTTTACGCTTCTGTCAAACCTCGTTAGAAATCTACGACGGCATCCTCTTTCACCTATACTCGGTCGGAGCATCAACAAAAGTTGATTCAGTTTATTCAGAAAACGTACAACTGACGAACGCCTTTTGATCCCACTCCTCGTTTGCCCGCCCGGTAGTCTTTAGTTTGACGTCCGTCCGTTCACATTAATCCATCACTAATAGCTATATATATTGGTTCTCACCTGGAACTGGAACTCGTGGTCTCCTCGGCTGTTCACCAGTTTCTGCATTTTCTCCAAAAGCGGAAGTACCAGTCCTTGTCCGATCTCGACTCGTTGTCAATAGTCCTTTTTCTCTGAGCGTTCTTTCAAGGATCCTTCGACTTCTACCCGCTCCCTCTGCCATGTCAACATCCGGATAATAGGCTCCCATTTTGCAGTATCCACTCGATTTCACCACTTGTGAACCTCACACTTTTCTGTCATTCACTAGCTAGCACCACTTTTTCTCATCCTTTTCTACCGAGACCGGGCAAAACTGATTCGGTAATCCTACAATAACAACAACAACAAAAAGAACAATCAAACCCTGCACAAGTTCTTCTAAAGACACCAACAGTCGTCGTCTTCAGTTCAAGGCTCCTTCCGTTGGCCCGCCTTGTCGGGCGACTCGGTTCCATTTCGGTGGTTGGACAACATGGTCACGGCGGGTTTTCGATTTAGCGACTTGCAGTTAACGACGACGAGTCGAGTAGTAGCTGATTTAAATGTTAGCGAAGAACAAGAAGAAAACTATGAATCGAATCCCTCCACAACTGACTTGTAGCAAGCAGGCAGCAGAAGAAGAAGCAGCAGCAGCAGCAACACTTGTGCGAAAAAACGACGGGATTATTAACATGGTCTCGCTCGCTCCTCTGTGTTTTCTTACAGCAAAGAGGAGCAAGAGTTTCCGTCCATGAGTCCATAGCTACAACACAGTAGAAACGGGAAACTCTAGCGTCGTCGCTCCGCGCCAAGTCCACTCCCCACTCACCCTCATCCAACAACCTCCTCAGTCTCCTCGTCCACTCGTGCAGACTTTTCTTTCGGGCGCGCGGCGAGTAGGTACGTGCAGTTTGACTGCGAGCAAAAGGGAAGGAGGTGAAGCCAGTCGGCAACCACACACATACAGCAGAGCAAATGCAGACAGGCACACACAACACACGCTTCTTTATTATACCGCCACTCCATCCACAGCTCACTCACTCAACCACCAGTTTCATCCTCGTCGCATCTCATTGACGTGCATAATGATTTACAATATACTCAACTCCCCTGCTGCCTGCCTGCCAGCCAATGCTAATCAACAAAGACTACTACTTGCATGTATGCATATCCGCCCATTTTAGTCTCTCTCTCTCCATGATAATAATACCCATTAAAAAATATGCTTCTCCCTCATCATATCGACACCATGCTTTTTATTATCCACCGCCCGCAATTCCGCCCTTGCAAAATACCCGCCAATTTTCCGGCCAAATTCCAGGAACCACCGTAGGAATGCCGTCTTCCGGCAGCACCAGCTTCCCGCCTGGAGAATCCAGGCAAGAGATGATGCAGAAGCGCTCTCTCGCCAATGCTGCTGCTGGTCGAGTGCTGTCAAGAAGTCTCCGCTCTGCTCGCCTGCCGGCTTCTCCGCCTAGTACCACATGGCATCGGCCCGCTCTCGCTCCCAGGCAGTCAGTCACTCAGCCACTGGTTCAGTAGCATCCGACAAAGTTCCCTTTTTACCCGCCAAAAATACCGCTTAATCCACTTGGTTCCCGCCACCGCCGCGCGCTACTTCCGTTCAGGGCTCAGTATCAGAATTCGACTGCAGGTTCATGAAACTTTAAACGGGCATTAATGGGTTGCGGTGATTAGATTCGATTAGAGGATTCTTGAATTGTAATCTTCAACTCTGATAAAACAAGAACAAGAGCTTATAGCTCAAACGGAACAAGAAGCTTTTCAAGAAAGCATATATACTTGGCACACAAACGTGTTTGGAGATGATCAAATTCGTTACACAAAGAAACACCTTCAAATTGTATCATTAAACAGCTTTCGCCTGTTAATGTCGGTTTGCGTCAAATAATTGATGAATGCCCATTGACAAACTCCAGGTCTGGAGCTGCTTTACCCCATTGGAAGTAGGCTTGAACCCTCTGGTGAATAATGTACCGGATCTTTCAGCTGTTCATCCAAGAGCGCCTCTTTAGCTCAGGGGCAGAGCACTGGTCTCGTAAACCAGGGGTCGTGAGTTCAATTCTCACAGGAGGCAAAGCATTTTTGCTCGTCGTCTCCTACTCTGGACCGTGGTAGTTACAGATATCCTTGCGTTTCGCGGGAAATCAAGTGTGTTGAATGGAGAGGAACGGAGGGATATACGTTCTGTCGAGAATAAAAATAATGTGCCGGTGTGACCAAAAGGAATTTTGAAGCGGTAATGTTTTGTGTTTAGTTTCTGTTCCGGAAGTTTAAGAATTATTAACAGAAAAATACTAAGCGAAACAATGGTTGTAGGAACCGGAAAGGTAACTCAAGAGGCAATGGTTGAAAAAATGCTGACGGACGATGAAGCGGCTCTATACGATAGACAACTTCGGCTATGGGGTGTTGAAGCTCAGAAAAGGTAAAATGGGAAATTTCAAGGAAATATTTATCATGGTTCAGAGGGTTTGCCTGAAGACTCTTGAGTTAGCCTGACTAATGTATTCACTTCATTGAAATTTTAACAGACTGATTGGTTCCAAGATACTCATAATCGGAATGACTGGACTCGGAGCTGAAATATGTAAGAACATTGTACTCGGCGGCGTCAACTCTGTTACCTTGATGGATGACCAGGTTGTGACTGAAGTGGACACTGTGTTGCAGTTCTTCTTGCCCAAAGATAGCGTTGGAAAGAACGTAAGCTTTGAATTACAATTAAATCGCATAGAGTTACTAGATTGATGTTATTACTGTGTAATTACCGGTTACGTTTTTTCGTTGCAGAGAGCTGACGAATCAGTAGCTAATGCACAGAAACTGAATCCTATGGTCCGGGTTGTTGCTGAAACGTCATCAGTTGAACAGAAACCGGATAGCTTTTTCTTGGACTTTAGTGTTATTGTCGCTGTCGGTCGTGGTCGGAATGATGTACTGAGACTCAACAGATTAGCACGTTCGAACGGAATCGCATTCTTTGCTGCTGATGTCTTTGGATTTTCTAGCTATTTGTTCTCTGATCTGGGAAACCACAGTTACAAAAAGTACGTTTTTGGGAGTAATATAATTTGGAACCTGATATGGGAGGTCTTTTACGATTTTCGTGTTATGTTGCAGAGAAATCAATATTCCGGCCACCAAGACTGTTCCTGAAGTTAATAAGGTCGTAGAGGGTGTTCTTCATTACGTCCCATTCCAGGATATTCTCAGTATTGTCTGGTCTGATGAAAAGTATGGTAAAAGAATTAAAAAGATGAACCCGTGCTTTTTCACATTTTTCGGTGAGATTAAGAAGACAAGGCTCATTGTTCTGTTCCGATCTTTCAGTTCACTTATCCATTCTATTATCTTACAGTATTGCTTGAGTTTGTCGAGAAATACCAGCGCCGCCCAGACCCATCCAAGCGCGATGAAGACTATCAAAAGTTGATTGAATGCAGGGATCAGTATGCAGACAAGCATGGGCTACCAAAAGAAAGGATTCCGGATGAATATTTTGAGTGAGCTAAACTTCAACGATATATTTACTAGCTGCTGAATAATCTGGCACATGTGAACCATAATTTTCCTCTTTCTGCTGTAGGAATGTTTTCGGAGAATTACCCCCTGTTTCTGCCATCACTGGAGGTGTGATCGCTCAAGAAGTTGTGAAAGCAGTATCGAATAAGGATATCCCACTCATTAACGTCTTCGTATATCATGCAGTATCTGGAACCGGATTCGTCGAAGACTTTACAATGTAAACTTCCTCTTCATTTCATATCGAACGTTTTACTTCCATTTTTCTTCTATGAACTGCTGATACTAAGAAATAAAACCTCTTTTTGAACCATTATGCGCTACTTCCCCATAGTCTGAAAATGATAAGATACTAGTAAGATACTGCACAAACCTCGATTGGGGTAATTTATCAACTACTTTATTGTTTCCAACTTTATAATTCTACTTTGCGGATGAAGCAACCGATGAGATAGTTCTACATTAACTTCCAATAGAGCACATTTCGTACTTGTATTCATCAAGTAACTACCACGATGGAGGGCACTTGGGTTCCTTGCGGTTTGGATCCCCATAAAGTTGACTTCTATCCCTAAAGGTAGATGCTCGTTCTTTCTCGTCATAGTCAAAAATATGTCCGATACTGCATCCAGTTAACACTGCTCCAGCAACGTAGACCCATGCTTTATGGAATCCGAAGATATTCACCTTTGGTGGCATGACTATTGCACAGCTTCGTCTGAAACAGAAAAATACCAAAATATTATAGCAGAACTTTCGTCTTATAGTTTACATACTTTGCATCTTGCGTTATTCTTAAACGCAATCAACTTGAGTGAGCTTTCAAATTACCTTCAGAAGACGGCAGATTGCTTCCCTTGAGCTCTTCTACAGGCACGTGGGTTGCCTAAGTGGTTTCAGAAATTAATAGCACCGAACTGGCTAGTTCTCGGATCAAAGGTCCGATCCGTTAATTAATGAACCATAGATTTAATGTTTTAGCCAAGAATCTTCGAGCTCGAGAAATAAATTTGGTCACGTTCGAAAAAACCGCGCCGACATCGCAGGATCTAGCAAGTCTCCCGAAACCACCCTATGGAGGGGATCTCGGCTGACTTGCTCTTTCTTGTCGTCAAATGTCAAAAGAACCGAAATCAAAACACAACCTCTATCCCAGATTCATCGCTCAATCTATTTATCTGCAAATGTCAAATGTCAAAGCTGTTATTGTTTTTATAATTGAATTCGATCTTTTAGCAGGTTTTTGATCGCTTTAAAATAAGCAGATTTTAATATACAGTTCGATAAGTCACTCAAACTATTATTGCCGGCTCTTGATTTAGAGCTGAGCTGGTGCAGTGAGTAATGAACTTCCGTTAGCTTGTTGTTTCGTACCTTATTATCGCTATCAGCAAAATGAGCGGAAGTGGAATTAAGTTTGAGCTTCAGAAAGAAATCTTCCAAGCTGCGAAAGAACGGCTTCATGAAGTTGTCACTGTCACATCGACGGCAAGGAAGAAGAAGCCATCATGTTATTTGTGTGTCACAGGGACGATTGAAAGACCAATCACTTTCACGATTTACCTGGTAAAATCTCTATCCAAAGCTCCATGACATACGTACACGTACAAGCTTGTTAATCTCTACATAAAAAGGGACATTTAAAACATTGCAGGTCAAGAAGACAGACAAAGGGTTCAAGAAAAAGAACGAGTGGGCGTTATCTACTTTGAAAGAAGCTAATTACAAAACTCCGGTACGTTAGTGGGTAGATAACTTTGAGGACTTTCCATGATGAATGTTGCTCATAAATATGTGTAATACATGTACTTCCAGGAGAACCCGGAGTTCGATTTACAGCTCGAAAAGAACTACCAATGGACTGCCGCAACCGTGGAAGAGAAGAATGGGTTCTTTGCTCTATTACATCACGTAATTTCAATAGACAAAAGTTGAGAGCTATCGAAATCAAAGGACTATTGCAGCTAAACTAACTGTTTTGTATTTTGTAGATATGTTCGAGACTGCATCGTAACACCAAGTTTGTCAATTACAAAGCCGAAGATACCGCAGATAGTACCACTAAGATGGTGATACCAGCTGTTCAAAAGGATGGAGCTGACAGTGATGAAGAAGAATTTGGACTATCTGAAAGGGAAGAAGTTGATTTGGAGAAGGTGCTAGGGCAAGCTGAAAATGCAGTGGTCAATGCTGAGGCCTTCATGGATCAGCTAGCTCGAGAGTTATCCATCCTCGATGGCGTAAGTTACTGAAGTCTGAGAGGCGTTTGAACGTGGTACAGCATTCCTTATACTCAACTATTTTGGTTACTTTTAGGAAAATATCCATAGCATAATGGAGTCAGAAAGCCAAGTAAATGCCTTGATGGATTCTATTGATGCTTCCATATTAGTGATTGAAAAGGTTGAAGCAGAGCTTCAAGAGTACGAGGATACTGTGATACAGGTTAAAATCGCTGTGGAAAAGATAGAACAAGAAAGTTCTCAAATGGGGATTTCAGCCAAGAATCAGCAGCTATTGTATAAGGAACTGAAAACCTTGATAGAAAGCTTGAATTTTCCTGCGGACACGGCAATCAGCAGCCCCGATTTTGCCAGCTCGGAAGGTATCCAGAAAGCTACCGATGCAGTTTATAAGTTGAAAGACGCTCTAAGCTTTGAGGTAACCAAATCTAGAATAACAAAAATCTTATAATGTGTTATTATGATCTACAACCTTCAGAACAACATTTTTGCAGGAGTTTATCCACCCAGCGTTGCATCGAATGCAAGCGGTTGCAGACCAGAAGCGACGCCTAGAACGCTACAGAGCCAGATTCTCCCAAACCCTCACAGGACATTTGGTGAAGCTGCTAGCTCATTATGGAAATTTCTTTTCTTCTGAATCAAATATGTCTAACCACGGGTTTAGATTACCTGTCTTGACTTCTATGCACAAAGAACTTGTGCCATATGTATCTTTAACGGCCTGGTTGAAATCGATGGATGCTAAGAATTTTGAATCGCTATCCAAAGCTTACACCTCTTATATGCAAAGAGTTTACGAGAAAAGCGTCAGTGCTCTATTTGAAGAAGCTCAAAACAGAATATCTGGACAAGGTGGAACTTCCAAAAGTGAGTTCATCGTACAACGGGTGATTGAAAGTTTTATTCTGCCGCTAAATGTACCGTTTCTTGTAGTTGCAGGCCTGACAAGCGATTTCAAAATAAGAGGGAGGTATTTCGGGAAAACAAGAGTACTAGCGAACAAAGAAGGTGCGGATACTGAAAGCCAGGGTTCGGGAGAAGGGTAAGTAGTGAAAGCATGTTTATAGTTTTTGACCTCATGTAAAATTGCTTGGAAATTAATTTATCATTTAAAACCTGTAGATCTGTTGACTCTTACGAGAGGCAGCATTTTTACGATGTATTGGAGCAGCTTTTAGAAGGTCTAGAGCCTGGAGTCAATTCGGAGGAGAAATTTGTCACACAGTTTTTACACCTGAACGACATTCTTTCTCCATCTAACGTTATTTCGCCCTCAAAGTCTCAAACTGGGGCAGAAATAAGGAGAGTAATGAATCTACTCTTCGGGTCGGTGGAGACCGAGCTAGTTAATTTTTTGACTCTATATGAGAAGTTGGAGCCCAGGTGAGATTTCTGTTGTAGTAGTTGTGATTAATTCGAAGTGAATATTGAATATCTTGCAAGTTTTTTTAACGAACAAACTTGTCAACAGCTTTTGCATGGGAGCTATGGTACGTTTGGGAAACCACACATTGAAGCCCGAGAATGCTTCCACTTATCTTGGGATAGTGTTTGGATCAGTTCTCGTTCAAGAAAAACGAAGCTTCGACCGTTTAATGAATTCTTACGTACAGTACATTACGGATAGTAGGCTTCCCCGAAAGGCCAAACCAGGCATACTCGCGTTCGTTACCGATTTTGAGGTAAGTTGTACTTGACTTGACTTTTATAACAGTCAGAATTTCAATAACTCAATGTATCAAACTCTTTTTTCCTAGGATTTCGCCACAATGGCTGAGACTTTATTCAGCAACTCTACAAGAAGAAGTGACCTTGAGAAGTGGTATGCTCGGATGATAGGTGCAATATTTGAAGGGATCGTTCGTTTATCCAGTGATGGTGGCAAAATTCCCGCCGAAGTCATCAGAATGGAGAACTTCCATAGGTTGAACGCCATTCTGTCCAGATTGAAGGTATCTGCTTTAGATGCCCAGAAGCGAGAAGCAAAATCTAAGTACAATGAAGCGTTGAACGGATACGTGACAAAGTACTTCGGCAGACCTCTGATCAAATTGAACGTAAGCAACCATACCCATAGATGGCGTTACGAAACACAAGCTGGGAAATATTCTAACACGTTCTATGAATCTAGGAATTCTTCGAAGGAGTACAAACCCGTGTTAGCCAAGGTGTGAAGGAGTCAGAAATCGGATATCAAATGGCATTTAGTAAAACAGAACTCAAGAAGGTGATTAAGGAATACCCCGGGAAGGAAGTTAAAAAAGGCCTAGAATCTTTGTACAAGAAAGTGGATAAGCACTTGTCAGAAGATGAAAACTTGTTACAGGTGAGATTCGCTACTCTTTTTCATGTGTAAGCCTGATCCAGCGTTACAATTACATCCTTGTTTCTTTCAAGGTGGTCTGGCGAGCCATGCAAGAAGAATTTATCGTACAATATAAAGCTATCGAAAGTTTGATAAGCCGATGTTACCCTGGTTCGAAAATGTCTTTGGAATTTACCATAGAAGAAGTGCTAACTTATTTCTCGGAAATCGCTCAGTCTCACTAAACTTTCGTTCTGAAATATTCGCAGGAAGAATTCTCGCAAATAAAAGAACAAAACAGTCGTAAAACAATCGGGTTCTTCTCATTTGATGGTTTTATTCTGTTCCTGCGGTCAGCCAGTCAATAAGCTACCCAGCATGCATAACTTGAGCAATTTTGAACGCGGTTTCAAGACAACTTTGTTGCTCCACAGAGTCTTTCATGCATACGTAAATTTCTTGGCCATTCTCGCACAATCTACCAACAACCCAGTAGCAAATTTTCTTCTTTTTCTTCCTCGGACCTACTCCGTCACTAATGTTGAGCTCAAACAGCGTCCCGCTTTCCACCAACTTTGACAACGTTTTGCTGGCCCATTTCCAGTCTTTTTCCTCCTTGGCGAGCGTTTCCTGCAACAAGTACATCACAAGATTTATAAGGTTTTCAAACTTGAAATAAAATGGCTGTGGTAATTGAACTCACTTTGGCAATCGCAGCTCTTTGAAGAAGCTCATGAGTCGCCAAAGCTGCTCTCCGAAAGTTTTTCACAATTTCTTCCCCAAGATTCGCTTCCTCTTGCACAGGTTGACTTCGAGGACTAACCATTACCCCCAGCCCAGAATTTAGGTGCACAAACTGATAGAGCAAGTTTCCTTTTGTAATACTATAAAATTCCAAACACGTTTGTTATTCACAAATATATATTAAAATACCAATTCACCTGCTTTCCCCACATACCTGACAGGGTTCACCGATTCATGAGCTGAATCAAAGTAATTGGAACTCCGATCAATCGAAGCTGTATCGCTCCCGTCACCACTCTTCAAAGAGAAAGAAATGCATCAATTTTTATATCATTTTTCAGACACTCAAGAATCAAAATCAGTTCCCTTTCACTTCAATCATCAAAGAGGCGCACTTCTTTCAAAAAAGTTATTTGAAGGTCATTGTAAATATGAAACGGAAATCTTTACGAAGGATCTCAGATCAGAACAATATTTCTTACCAATCTGGACGAGCTGGCATCACTTCCTCCGACATACGGTCCGCTGTCACTTCCAGCTGGCTCGTGCTTCTCGGGAGTTCGCTTCCCTTCGATATGACTAGCTTCGAACTCATCAATTAAACTTTGGATATTGGCACTTGGACGTGGAGTTGCAAGACTTTTTCCGTCCTCGAAACCCCCGGAAGCTTTGCTGCTAATTCCTCCTCCCAAAGACGATTTCGAACTTGCAACTTTCTCCTCCTTATTCGCCTGTCCACCTACACGTACAGGGCCGAGGATTGAAAACAATTAGCAGTCCGACGTATCCTTCCACTTGAACAGTTCCCCCAACTTTCCGAACTATTCAGTCAGCTCACCTTTGCCTTTAAGCCTGCCGATTGGTGTCGACTTGGTGATGGAATTGCAATGTTGGAGCATTTCAACCAGCTCCGGGACGTCCGACGAGAAAAACGAGTAAACATCCGACCGCACTAATTGAATTAAAGCTCCAAGTCCTTTACGAATCCATCTGACATCAGGCGGAAAGAATCTGTAGCAACGAACCGACACTCGCATAAGTACAGCAAGACCATTTCATTCTCCATTTCACACGGAACAAAGGCAACAGCGGCTCTTTGCTAAATAATCTTGAGGCGGAAACCATAGAAAAGCTTAAGGCGGCGGGCATCGGGCCGAGAATGAATTCTTTCCTACCTCATTTGTCACGAAAGGCGGAAGAGCATCAGAGGGAAAGTTGGAAAAATTGCTAATCCTAGTTCAAGTGCCGGCAAACTAATTTTGGCGTATTAGTCGGAAATGAGTTGGTCTTTACAAAAGTCCATACATCAGTCACTCGCACCACCGAAAAGTCCACAGGACGTCCGCAGGAGGAAAAGCACAAAGCCAAGGAAAAAGAAGAGAGACATTTCGAAAAATACTTACTTGTCACAGGAGGATGCGATGGGCTCAAGAACAAATCCCAAAAGGAAGTAATCCTAGAACAAAAGCAAACATTTCATAGCAGTCGTGTCGGCATACAAAAAGCCCATCAAAACGAAACACAGCCTCATTCAGTAATGCCCACTGAAAAGGATATTTACGAGCCACTTGTGTCTCCATCTACTCACTAAACTAAACTGCTCCATTATTTTACAAACTCGGCCTATCATCGACAATATGCCGACTATACTATAAATACTGCCACATTTCACTTGACAGGGTTCATACGTGAACCTGAAATATATATACGAAATTATAGAATAACCTGTCTGCCATAACCATATCATCAAGCCTTACTACTGTTGCCAAAACTTTGCCATTTCTCCTGTCGGCTTGTCATACAGTACAGTACATAGTTCAACTGTAAACGAGATCATAAAGTGCAATTAAGTGTATTGCTTTTGTTCGGCCTCAGGAATAAGCATATCAATGACAGTTTTGATTTCTCCAGAACTCTAGTGAACTTCGCACAGTAGCTGGACCTTCTTTCAGAAGTTTTACTGTATATATTTCCAGCTAAATTAGTCTCAATCCAAACTTGCTCGGAGCATCCCCAAGATTTGCTCACATTAACCCGTACATATGGACATTCGCAATTTCTTTACAGGCCACCGGTTCAGCTAACTGCTATCGCGTTAATTCACCTGACTTGTTCTTTCACCGCCAATTTGCTCCCCAAGTCGATAATCAAGAATTACAGCCTAAACAAGCACAGCGCCACAACATGTACACACAATACGTAATAAAAGTGAGAAAGAAAGATAAATTCTAGTTGTTGTGATTGTGGAATACAGAAAAAGGAAACTTATGTATCAGCAGATTGCCAGGTAAAAGAACATGAACTTTCTCCACATTTCACAACTCTTTCATACCTACTTTAATCGAAAAAGTTTCCGTAGACACAACGACCAACTTTTTGTCTCAGCTTGTATTTCAATCCAGAATACATAGTTTCAACCTTATATAATCTTGACGCCTTTCTCCAGTCACCAAGCCCCTAAACTGCCATTGTTTCTTTTTGTTCCTGTCAGATATTTGATACAAAGCTGTGTCGATTGGAACGAAGCAAAACTGACCTTTCCTTCAGAAATAGTGTTCTCGAATTTCCAAGATTTGTTGAAAAATATATATCCGACTTGGCTCATGCTGACTGTGGCTGTGACCATACGGCGGCGGCATTCCATCATGTCAGCAGCATGTCAGCAGCAGACTTGAAGAGGAGACACGGCTCGTTACTGAACAAGGACCACTTTACTCCCCCACCCTGTCAATTGGTACAATTTCACTTATACGACCAAATCACGACCCATTTCCCCGCGTCAATCTCCAACATTTTTCTATTACGCTCTTCTTCCCCCAAGAATTTGCGGTCAAAACAAGCATAGATATAATATGACAAGACTTTTTGTCAGTGTCTCCCGTCATTTTTTGGCAAGTCAGTGAAATCTGTCATCTGCGGAAAGATTGACGCAGTGATGCGGACAAGATTCTTTTTCTTTTTCCTATACTTTCACCACAGCTGCTTTCTTGTTCGCGAAAAAATGTCGATGATGAAATGAAGAAAGCCTAAGACCTTTTTACAAATTCATTCAATTTTCTCCCCTCCACCCCCACAAAATCACGTTACAAGCCAGCCAACATGCATGCATGTATCATTTCCTCAAAAGAATAACTCTTTATCGTCGCTCTAGATGATGACGCTGCATCAAAAAATCCCTGCCATCTTCCTCAATTTAAACAAGACGTTTCTCCATGCTCCTCCTCCTCCTTTTTGACAACAACAAACATATGAGATCCTAGAACGACAATTCACAAACTTTAATATTTTAGAGTCATCTCATCTATTCTCCTATCATCTCTCATCATCAGACCATCCGTCCAGAAAATTTCAAAAATGCCTCTGCTCTTGACATATCCTTCCTTCATCGTCATCCGCCGGAGAAACCACAAGAAGAAATCTCGTACAAATCACAACTTGAAATATTCCACAGCCACACATATATTTTAGTTTCCCTTGAATTCTGAATATTTCCAAAGCTTCACAGTTGCTCTCTTTCAGTCAAAACTCGCACCCGCCAAAATGACTTTACATCTGAATAACAAGATTCAAAACTGACATCAAAGCCGCCCCTATAGAAACATTTCATGAAATAACAACTTGTGCTCCACAGACAGTTTTGAGATTATCCAAAACCTTGTCGACTCTTCACCAAAGTCCCATTATAAAATGTCACAAGGAAATTTTGCTTTCTATATATATGAATCATTCTTCACACAATTCTCATTACGTACCAATCCGACAAGAACGACATAATGGCAGGAGCGAGACAAGCCTTTTTCATCCTTCCCGTCAAAATCCCCTCCTTTCAAAAACGCAGGCTGCCAAATCGCCAGCTTCTTCAGCCGCGGCCACTCTGCTGACCTACCCCATTTGTTCAGGTCTGTCATCATCCACGTGTATAGGCCGCTTTGGATCTTTGCTTCCAGGTGGGATGATACCATTTCTGCCTGCAATTTAAAAAAAGGTTACATTAAAGTTTTCGAACATTTTTCTGCATCACCCCGCCCACAAATTTTATTTCATGTCAGCAACTGTTCAACTAAAAAATTCTTTGCAAATTACCCGCACCGAAATACCCACTTCCTAGGCATTTTAATTACAAACTTGAAGCCGGCATAAATTTCTCTTTCAATAGCCTACATTTTTAGAATCTGCAATTACAAGCTTTTTTATATCTCCATGCATTCACCAACCCAACCAACTTCACCGCACGTATAATTGGATTCCGCCGTATGTAATATTCATTATGTGGCATTTCCTATTACATTCCAACTTTAAAGCGTGCCTTGCTTCCGCTTTTGCAATACCAATTCTCGCCAAAGTAAAGCCACTGGATTACCGATTTTATTGCTAAACTTTGCAGTGAAAAGTGCCAGAGCTCAACTACTGTTAACTTGACTCTTTCAACTTTGGCGAAAGCCAATTTGTGCAAATCCACATTTTACTCTCTCAGTCACTTGTCGTACATGTTCTTTTTATACTAGTGCATTTTTCTAAAAATTTTGCCGTTTCTAGCTTCCTGGCATTTATTTCCCACAAAAGGCACTTTACGTACCTATATTCTTTCTAGCAAAATTTCCAGCTAAGCTCCTCATCTACGTCTTACAAACCATCAAAGAAGGCCAACGTTGTTCATGTGGTTCGATTCCACACACACATCAAAAACCATGGATGAAGCTCAAACCGGAAACTGCAAACATGCTTCACTCAAGATCCGCGCACCAAACTCAAATAATCTATCAGACTTTTTTCCCCGCCTCCGCAACATCAAAACCGCTCCACCTGTACACGATATATACGAGACTCGATGAGATCAACAAGGAAACTTTTTTTAAATTTTGCTGAGCAGTAAACCAGCAAAATACGTCTATAAAACCGTAAAAATACCGCGAGCGAGCTAAGAAACACTGTATGCTTGCTGGTTTACAAGACTTGGATCCTGCACCTTCCTACCTCTTTTGGCTACCAGGAATAAGGCATTCCATGATGGGAAGGCTCATTTCAGACCGACATTCAACAATAGCAACTCACCTTGTACAGTAAAATGGATCCAAGGCAATGAAAATCGTTATTCCCGTCATTACATCCTTCAGCATGTCCTCGGGGAGCCTTTCCGAATTCCTGCCCACAAACATAAAAAGTTATTGCTCTTTATTTTCAGCCAACATCAATACGACGACTATTTTCCTTTTTTCAATCATTCCCATGCATTATTTACCCTGCTCCACGCCTTCAAACAAGCAGAGCAACCCCACTTTTCCAACATATTTAACCATTTAGTAAAAACATATTCCAGCTTAAGCTCGCTCACCTCTGAGAAATCACTGCTTTCAAAATCCAAAAGCGTCTGTTCGACTTTTACCTGAAAAGACAGACAGGTGGACAGGTAGATATCCGAGGTTTCATTAAAATGTCGAACATTTATTATTGGATGACAAACGCATAAATATACGCCAGAATATTCTTTCTCCAAAATTGCATACTCACCATCACATTCTTAGGAACGACAGGAAACGCTCGCGGCTGATTGAATAGGAGAAAGTCATCTGGATGCCCATTTAACAAGGCTGTCATGCCATTCGCCAGGAATCTGCCCATTTCCTTCTCGTTTGCAGTGAGGAAGGCTCTGCCAAAAATTCGCAACAAACATGTTTACCAACATAAACACCATTACCGACATGAGATTCCCAGTTGAGTCGCTCCTTCGTCCATTCCTATGTCTTGTTGAAGTACATACAAAATGGCAGTTTTGGAAGCAAGCGAAAGGTATAAATTCTCGCTAATTGAACGACTGGCAGTACATGTTGCGGGAACAATGTCTTTTATTGAATTCCTATACACCGAGCCGTCGACCATTACCTTGTCAAGGATCCCCATTTGAACAAAATCGCTTCTGTCAGCCGAGACGTAAATCGAGTTACACAGCCTTCCGACAACCTGCAAACATTTCCCCATTGAATATGTCCATATATACGCAATTAATTAGCCAATTTAATTCATTACGAGCAAATTCAACTGTTACAGCCTGCAGCAACTCTACGAATTCAAAAAGGCCATCAACTCACCCTCCAGCGCCCTTGTCTTTCCCATGAAGCGTTTCTGCGACGGCGACAAGTAACAAACTTTTGCCTTCATTATCGCTTGCGTAAGAAATATTCGTTATTTGCCCGTCCATGTCAACTTGTGATCTGAAAGTAAACAAAATTAACAAACTTTTGGCATCCCTGACAGCTCCACTCCACTACTACCAACCATCATCATCTCCTTCTGTCTCTCAAAACAGCCGCTCAACTTTGCCAATTAAATATTGGCCAATCCCATTGTTCCTTCTCTCTCTCCCGGATTCTACCTCAAAATTTCAAATGTCCCGCAGCAATCAGAAACTGCGGTGAGAGAAAATCTATCAGCCCAAACTGCTGCCGTTTTCATAAAAGTCTGTATTAAATTCCCTGGTATTATTACCTTGCCGCGATCTCAATATCCGTGTTCCGGATTACTATCTGCATACACACGCCATATTTACAAAGAGGCCGCCGGCTCTTTGCTCTTTTTACCCGCTTCCAAACTTAACCGGTATTTTCTCGGATGAAAACCGGGCAAAAACTTTTTCAAAGATTCCCATACTTTCTTGTACGGTTATGCCCCCGGCACACGTCCACTAAACGAAATGAGCTGCCCATTTTATCAAATCCTCAAACCGGAAACCACCGCAAACGATTTTATATTATTGGACCTCAGAATGGTCGGGCTATTCGGTGGGTACAGCTTACGTACACGCTGTAACGCCGTCCAATCTTCTTGGCAAAAACATATATCTCCGTCCCTGCCATCTTTCCAACAATTGAACGGGGCAAGCAAACCGAGAATTGATCTTATGAATA
Source organism: Sphaeridia pumilis (assembly GCA_034698345.1). Taxonomy (NCBI): domain Eukaryota; kingdom Metazoa; phylum Arthropoda; class Collembola; order Symphypleona; family Sminthurididae; genus Sphaeridia; species Sphaeridia pumilis. Next base: position 43,994 of record JAQGBJ010000152.1, read on the forward strand.
ATGCATTAACCTTTTACTACATGTTGCATGCATATATATGTTCATTCATCCGTTTCATCAAGCCCCATCTAATAACAACCTCAAGACGCCCAACACAAAAGCCTCCAAGGAAACTATTCATCTATCACAGCATACATGTATTGTACGGAGCATTTAATTCTGCTTTCACCGTCTCAAAAACACACGGATCCATATGTCCTTGAGCCAACCTTGGCCCTTCGAAATTCTGTCCTACATCAACTTTCTGGTCCACTGGCCGTAAAAGTCACCTGCTATAAATGCATCGTCAAGACTCATTACGTCGATAGAAGTTCAAAAGTACGGTTGTTTGTGATGAATCCTCTCTACTTCAAGCAAAAAGTGAATTTTAACGTCCCTAATTCTAAAACTGACTAGCAGTATTTTTGCGAATAATTCCTCAACGCGAGAATATTTCCACATGACAACTGGGAGACTTAACCCTTTTCAAACTTTTGTTGCGTCCCACATTTATTCATTCCAACTCCACCAGGAAATAATCTTGAGGCATTTTTAACCACGTATATACAAATATACGAATATCCATGTAAATTTTCAAATTCCAACCAGCTGTCTTGAACATATAGCACGGCAGTGTTTTGCGAAATTAATGACTTTTTTACTGCTCTTTTCATACTTATCCAAGTAGAAGGTCGGGAAGCATTTCTACAATATTAGCCCTCTTTTCAGCCTTCTCCATCCACAGTTATAATCTCGTCATCATCATTTCGCTGCCGAAAGCTAGACCCTTTCAACTTATGAAAGTTATCAAGAATGCATATTCCACTATAGCAACGTACTATATACTACTGCTGGCTCACAAAAACTCTGAACGTTTTATGGTCTCTTCGGATCGGATGGCTGAGCCGGAAACAATAATATCGGTTGAGCTGCTAGCTTTGGTTGGTGTCTGTGGGCATCACAGCGTCATAAAGGGAGAGTAATGACTGACTGACTGAGAATCAGAGCCCGGGTCCATCCATAAAATTTCTGACTAAACACATGTATTTTTGAACAAAGTTTAGACGAGAGAGAGATTTGGAGTATTAGTGCAACTCATGCATGACTGAGAGCTGGAGAAAGCAACTCAGGCAAAACAAATGTACACACAAACTAATGATTGGCCAACTTGACTTGCCTTCCTCTCAACTTTAGTCCATTTCATCTCGTTATTCACTCCAGCGTCAAACCGCAACCAAGAACATTTCCAGCCTTCCAAGCAAAGTACAGCATGCAGAGCAGCTCAACGACGCCATGAACAAGTGCCTGGAAGCACTCTTCTCACCATATATTCATAACCTTGCAAACTTGCAACATTGAGCCGAGAAACAACTTTCTCCAGCAGGCCCATATCATTCGCCGTCTCTTTTTCCAAAGGCGAGAACAAGAACAAGAAGGAAAGCTGGAAACCAAACATGTACGCAAACCAACTCATCATCGTCCTCGTCTTCCTCATAATCTCCACCTCCTCTGCCCATAAGTCATTTCGAAACAGACGGCTCTCGATGACTTTGCATTTAATATTATACACAAAACACCAAAATGATGAACCCTTTCATTCCCGCTTCGGAGACTTTCTTTCCCGCCTGTGGCAACATTCGGTCGCTCAAGTCCTCGTGGGCACGTTCAGCCAACATCCTCTGACCCAGTCAAGTCACTCCACGGCCTTCTATCGTCCTAAAATCTTCTCCAGCATTTTTTTGCCAACACAGCAACAACCGCTAATTGCTGAATACACACGCACTTGAGGGGTTTCCTATAGTCCTTTCGGTACATTTTTCCAGACTACTTTTACACATTTCCTCTTCCCCAACTCACAATGTTATATATAATTCCAGCCGTCATTCCCATCATCAGCATGGAAACAAGAAGCTTTCTCTCATTTCCGGTCTTGTAATTTCCTCCGAATCCTTCTTCTTCCCCCGGCAGACAATATGTATTTCTGCTCCACACACACATCAGCAACAGACTCCCGGCCAGGTGGTAACATGGCAGATAAAACCGCAAAATGCCTCCCCCAACACAAACGTTTACTCTCCTCCTCTCACGCACTCAATTTTTGTTTAACGGACCAAATAAAACGCTATATTACAACACCGCCTCAAACTATCAAATCAATCTAACCAACTTGATGCTATTCCCCGCCGCTGCCGCCACAACAATAGCCTTTTCCAAAAGCTTCAAAGGATTTCCTTGTGTCTACATTTACCGAAACAATATGTTGAACGGAATTAGAGACGGAGGCGCACGTTACACAAAATTACTTTCTCTCTCGCCGCCACTAATTTCCAACCTGCTCCACGTCCAAGTACATATAGAGAAAAGCGGACGTGACCGACATTATTATTGCGAAATACTTCATTTGCAGGAATCCGATAATTCAAATTAATCTTTCTCTCTACAAAACCAAACAAACCTAAACTAACCTAAAGCGCCTTTGAACTTGCAAACTTTGTTCCTATATCTTCCACCCTTCATTTATGTAGTACCGCAAGCGTCTAAATAAATGTCGACTCTGAAAGCTCGTCTGACTTGAGTGACCCTGCAGAGCCACATTTGCTGAATTTACACTACATATTTCTATAGCACTTGATAACCACCGCTCGTTTCTTTAATTTATCGCCGACTTCCCACCATTGGTTTCACCAACCAACCCAATAAATCCCAACGGTTCATCAAAGTTTCCGCCAAAGTTAGACTCGATAATTCTTCCCGTTACTTTTCATGCAGCCGTCTTATAATTACTAGTGTGCTAAAACCCAGCTAAAAAGCACTTCCGCCGCTATTAACGACTGATTCACTCCTCCTACTGCTTAATCACAGAACAATTAGTACTACAGGAACTGATTGATGGTTTCGGTATTATTCCCATATCTTTAATTCGTATCGTCACAATATTTGCACTGTGAGAAACGTAGGAATCAGTCATTTCTTTAGTCCAGCTATGTTTACAGCGCTGTACTCGCGAGTTTGTCGAGTGGGCGGTTCCGGAACCTCCCAGATCCACTGGACACAATCGATGCCACATATTTTTGTACAAGTGTCTCCAAATATGTCAATGTTCACATACACAAAGAGGTTCATAATTTTTCATGATTCTTGTACGAGTCAAGTGCCAAATACTTATTTCGTGACCTACACGCTGCTACCAGAAACTTTGTAGCTATAATTTGGAATCACAGATTAATATCTTCAGCTCTTTTATTTCCACAAATCTAGCCGAAGCTGTAATAATACTTGAGTCGTGTATCGTAGACGAATTCACGCCAAGTGTCTCTCAAGGCAGCCCATAACCATTATTTCCTGTCATGCATATAAGGAAACTGTTCCGGCCTACTCGCCCGATGCACAGCAATTTTTGCTCAGCGGGAACATCATTTTCCCCGCCTGCATATTCATTTCCCGCCTCGAAGCTACCATTAAGGACTGCATGGTGGCATGGTTGGGCGGAAGTCCCCAAGACGCTGCATGTCAATGGGATAAGAAATTGCAACGTTTTGATACGCTTCAAGTCCCTCCTGGGCTACAGCTCGTTTAACTTGGTTTCGGCGGCTTCGGAAAGAAGCGCAGCGGCGGCCACGGAAACCAGATACTCTGAAATGTTGACACCTTCCCACCATCCGCGTGACATGTACATTCGCGGCTATAGCTCTTCTTGACGTTACATGCATGACGTTCATTTTAATTCGCATCACATTCGCCATCCAACAAGTCTTTACTCTGATCAAAGCGGCATTCCGCTCAGCTTGATCTAATAATTGGCTGGCAAAGTGTAATCGCAAAAGGATTTTGTCGTCTCCACGAATATCACCACACAACGATTCTTGTCGGCCACCGAATCTACTTGCCGCCATTTCTATACTACACCGCCTAGCCTTTTCGAGGACAGCCTTTCCTTCCTGACTGTGAAACTCTCAGTTTATGGTTGTTGGTATCAAAAAACAGGATATAAAACCCGGGATCGAATGACAGTGTATGGCGGAGAAAGTGAAGGGCTTTTATGTACGCCAAAACCACGACTTGTCTCCGGCTTACACCAGCAGCCCGCCGCCGACTATACAATGTCATCAGCAGTTTCGTCTTCTTCTTCGTTCTTGAAGAATCTTGCATATACTCGATCCGTCGAACCATATGCTAAATTTTGAAAATATATAGCCGCAAAAATCAATGAAGGCAAAAGAATCAGCTTACGAAATAGGATGAGCTCCAGTCACATCTTTGAGAGCCTTGAACAAGGTGACGAACATTCCTTGAGAGGCCACAAGTCCTTGAACAGTCTTCGACTTGGTCTTCTGCGGCCACGAAAACACAACGTCCACCTCCGATTCCTGTATTTATTCAAACATTTCTTCACAGCTTTTCCAACTTTCAAAGACTCCACCGTCTATATTGTGTACGTCTAAATTCTCATCGACCGACTTCTTCTTCTTCCTCAAGTCAGTCAGGTGGCGAATTTAACAAAGCGGACCCACACATTATAGAAAACATTCTTTGGCCCACCCACCACCACCGCTGCCGCCGCCGTTAACTCGATTATTCGACCACTGTTGTTCCACAGTGCGAGTGTCCAACTTTTCCTCGCATAGAAAGTCGAACAAGACCAAGAACAAGTGCAAGACAGAAAGTGTCGTCAAAAGACTCACCTTAATTCGATCAATGCCGGATCGTTGTTCCCTAGCTGCTGGTCCTCCTGATTTCCCCGAATCCCGCTTACTCCTCCCTCTTCCCGTCTTCTTATTTAATTTGACGCTCGTAGTGAACAGAATCGCAACCGCATCGAACAAATGTTCAGGAATCTGATTGCACAGCCCTGACAAAGGCACCTCATTCAAGTCTTCTTCCATTATCTCGTCCTCTCTTCCCTTCAAAAACAAACACACTTTCAACATCCCTTTGTTCCCAACAAAATCAACAATGTTTCCTCCTCAAAACTCGATAATATAATTTGTCACCGGAAGAAACCAACTAAAATATACGTACTTCATACACCTGGTGGAACCCAAATGAAATTATCTTCCCAATGACAAACCACTCACCAGCAAATTATCATAATTAGCGCTACAAGCTCCAGCCTCATCCTCCTCTTCCAGTACCAATTTGAAAAAGCGACTTCCGTCCCGCTTTTCTTGTCCAGCTTCTTGAGCAGCGTCGTCATAGCCCTTCCTTCCCACTTGCGCTCCTCCAGACACTTCTTCGTCCTGCGAATCTTCTTCAGAAATCTTGTACATTTCCAAGTCCAAAAATGGTCTCCTGTCCTCCATTTTCCCAAATTTCCACTCTCTCTAACTAACACAATTACCTTTAATTTCCAAAAAGCTTCTCAAACCACCACAATAATAATACGACGGCCATCTCCTTCAATTTCTCATTTCAGTCACTAAAAAGTTTACACAGTACGTACATAGTAGGTTTATGAGCCGGAAATGGGCAAAACTTTTCGCCAGTCCAAAACCCTGATGCACAATCCATGTACCGAATTCACCAGGAACACTGTTTCCCACTTTGAAATGAACCTCAACCGAAAGTTGCGTGGGAACGCTGAAAAAGAAAACTTGGATTTCAGCCGATCGCTGCCGCCAATCAGCTGCCAATGTTTACATTCGGCAACAATCATCCTAACCGGCAAACTCGCATTGTTGCCCAACATCGCAGGGGAACGTACTTTTATATCGATATGCTCATTTTGGCCTTTTTCGACCCCCTACCCCGTCCAGCATATCGCCGGATATGTTGATTTCTAGTGCTACCCCCCTCCTGATATACCGATATACAGTACGAGAAATCCTTGATTCTCGCCGGAATTTCTCAAGCCACGAATCAAAACGCGCTGGACGGCGAAAATGTCGTCTAATCTGGGAGTCATTTTGAGAATCGGTTTTCAAACAAAAGTAAAATTTACAAACACCGATTAATAACAAAACAAGTTTTTGTGAAACAGCGAATCACACATCGCTGGTTTTGATATCGATATATACGCTCGAACCCCTACCCCCTCCATGATATACGTTCTGGTAAAAAAAGCGAATACCCCCTACCCCATTTTGCATATCGATATAAAAGTACGTTCCCCAGGCATAAACATCAACAGGTGCTGAGCCGCCGACGGTGGCGCCGATTCGGCTCACTTGGCCGTTGTCAGGTGTGGAGCGCATCTTCCCTCCAATCTCGCATTCAAAACCCATTGCACACCTGTCGTCCCAGCAGCCCAACTTTCCACGTTCTTGCAGCCCACTAGACTTCTAGTTTTGCCCATAATTCATTCGGCTATTTCGGGATTTTTACTAGCGCTTGTTGCCGATATAGGCCGGCAACATTGCTGCAGCCAGCCAACACGTGGCTCCTAAACTTTTGCAGAGCCGCGCTGCAGTTCCCAACGACCAGTTTATACCGTTTCATGATGCAATTTCATGTTTCTTCTTCTTGGACTCACTTACCGCACAACACACCTAAACGAAAAGACATTACAAGCCTCCTTCTCAAATCGCTTTCAAGACGCTTCGTCCTATGCCTCTCGGCTACTAATGCGGCAATATTTTTCTCCGAAAAGCTACTTACACTGGTTCATTAAAGATTCCACATTCTGAAGCCGGAAACGACTTAAGAAAAGTACACTGAGGTATAAAATTTGTTCAATGTTCTTTCAGCATTTTCGATTCTGACTCTTGACTGTCGGTCGGTCGAGTAGTGTCTTGTAATTTCAGAGTATTCCAAGGACGCAGCAGCTTGACTAAACGGCGGCAACGGCAGTAAAGAGAAACGAAGCAAGTCATGTAGAAGAAATAAGAAGTGCATTGAAGAAATGCTCTAGGAAAATGTTCTTCTTTCCTCTACTGCTCCTGCTTCCTTCTTGCCCATGTTTTTGCGCCAGAGACAACAGAGATCGATCGCATTCTTGCAACGGATTCCCTCGCCGAATGCCACTGCTACTGCTATGAGACTATGGTTAGTGGAACTCGCCGCCGCGTCTACTGCCCGAACCGGGAAAAAGAAGAAGCCACTAGACGAGACCAAGCAAAAGAAGAAGACGAAGCTTAGAAGGAGTCGTCAGGAGGCAAACGAATAAGGACCAACACACTCAACTATAAACCCGCAACTTATCCCCAACCAGCTTTCCCTGTTTTCCCGATATTCTACAAATACCAAGTCTAGAATTCGCTCTTTCTCTCCTCGTCTCTCCTACTACTACAGCCGCTTTTCCCAGCTTCAAGTTTCTCTAAAAGCTACCAAATACTGCTGCAGCAGCAGGAAAAAGACCTGTTTCGCCGAAAATTTCCCCATTCCCTTCTCGGGTATAGCAGGACACGGAACCGAGCAAAGGTACTCCATGTTCCTGCCTTACACACGCTTTTTGCGCCGAGTCCATTTCATGATTACTGACCAAGTGTCCCTTGAAGTCAATTGCAAAAATCTCCAAGTTCAAGTTACATTGTTGAATTCGCCGTGTATCCACAAAAGTGACAAGCCGCGGCAACACATCTCGGGCTTCAGCCAGCGCACCAAAGTATCCCAGTGTTGGACAAATTAACGCTGCCGCTAATCTTACACCTTTGGCCGGTATCCAATTAATTAACTGTTGTTTTTGTCGTTCGAGAGCTGCGGTGAAGACACTTGGACAACCGGCTTTTAATCGCCACTGCGACCTGTTGTTCCTTATCGAGGAGGTTCGGAAGACGTAGCACCACGTGGTGACCCTATACTTGGACCCCAATTACTCGACGAGCCTCCTGTCAATAATAAAGTCGGCCTGGCAATAAGTGTCTTTTCTCTCGACACTCGAAAGCCCTGCTCACATGTATTGAATTAGTGGAGGATTGGCAAAAGTTTTCGCATCAGTTTCTGTCAACTGTTAATCTTGCAATTTGCCGCCCTTTCCCTGTCATTTACTCTTGTTTAGCTGCCACCGAATTCCGACTTCCCCCACCAAGTCCTCCTCCTGTCTCTTCCCGAGTAATTGTCCACGTCCGCACATTTAATCGAGTTTCCAACTCGGAGTAAAAATTCTTGTTCCATTGTCGTCCAAAAAGCTGGTTGTTGTTGTTGTTCAAACTTTTCTACCGATACTTTCCCTTTACGTTCCTTGACGTTGACTGCTGCTGCTCCTTCTGGGCGACGTGATCAAGTATATACTTTTAATCAACGTGTCCTCGCCATAATCGACTTCAAGTCTCGTCAGTGTCTAGAGGAAGAAAGGAGCGGATCTCTGCAAAAAATAATCGCCCAATCTTCAATCCACTTGTCGCTCGAGTAAATGAGTGATAATCATCATCGCCTCTTTCATCCTCGCAGTCAAGATACCTTGACGTGTATGTATGTGTTCGTGTAATCCCCAACTACATTTCAGACTACAAAGGCAGCAGACCCACCAAATCCTCCAACACACAGGTAAGTCAACAAGCCTTTTCTTTGTGTACATGTACTGCACTTGAGTACTTGATCCCTTTTTGCTTTCACTCCATTGTTCTCGCCACATGTCCGCCTTATTCTCTTTTTCCTTGCTCAACAAGATCGCTTTCAAGATTCTTCTCTTCCTTCTTCTCTCCTACGTTAGCAAAACTTTGTTCTCCAAAAAATACACACGCACACCTCATCCCCCAAAGACGCAATCTTTTTCTGTCATATGAAACGCAACTTTCTCCTTCTGTAAGCCCAGTTATTTGTTGCCGGCAGGTGATAAAGCGTAAATCCGTCTGTCTCTACACCAAAATTTCGCTGTCTCACCTACTCACCCTGCCATTTGTTTACAGACTTTCATATGCAACTGGAAGAGCGGGAGCCGCTGGTGGATTATTCAAGAGAGCACATCATCTCGACTTGCAACATTGGCTCACCAATTTCTCCTTCTGTCATTCCCGCGGTGACTTGTCGAGAAGAAAAGCTTTAGGTCAGTCGACCTTGTCGCTCACAAGTCCCTCTACGAGTCCAGACCGGACACAGATTGGAAAAACAATTTCGCCGAGGAATCCCCCGTCCTCACGCCACCAAACTCTCACAGTCGGCGACGACATCGGACATAAGGAACTGACTGAGAGCTATATATTTCTGAAGCAGAATGGCAGAAGATCCCGTCGTTGAACTGAACGTCGGCGGCGTCCTTTACGCCACTCAGCTGAGCACCGTACGCAAGGAGCCGGGTCGTCTCGCTGACATGTTTTCCCAAGGTAAGTCCATAACTTGTTACTTTCTCCCGTAGGAATTCTTCCTCCGTCCCGCGCTCCATTATATCGCGCTTTCCCTCAACTGCTTTCTCTCAAGTTATATACTCCAGACCAGCCTCAATTTCAACTTGGAATCATATCCAAGGAACGACATGATCATATCATCATCGTCACCTTCATATTCCCGCTCTCCGATCCATCCGTTACAGCCATATAAATCCCCCTCTCAACCCACAGACCACACACAGCTTCACTTTCTTCTTATCTCATCGGATCGCTTTCACCCTTTGTCCACAATGTCATTACAAGCCTATAATCAAGCCGGGCAAGCCAATGTCATGTCTCTTCTTCACCTTAACTCGATTTCATCTAACGAACCCACATAAATACATGTCTCTGCTATCGGATCATTTATAGATGACGTGTCCTGATTCGAGCCTTCCCAAATTTCTGTCCCTTTTTGTACTTGCCGCCAAAATCCGAGTGTACGTATATTAATACAAATATCTACATGTTGGAAGGCGGGCTAATTTCAAATTTAAATCACATACGTCCCATGTTTCTGTATAACATGACATTGTACTCATCTGGCGCCCTAATAGTCGGTGCACTCTATTATAATGACACTATTTTGCTGTAATATCTCATCCTTTATCAGGCTCACTACTGCCGTCATCATCATCACCATAACCGTCGTCCTCATGTTCCCGCAATTACCCAAACATTCACTCCTTCCTGTATCCAACTCGAATCTCCCGCTTTCAAACTTTCTCTCTCTCTCGCTTTTATCCATGTAATTAAATGACCCTGCCAGCAGCATCACCAACTTGCAGAGCTGCTATATTTTGCAGGCAAAGACTGCTGTCTCTGCCAAATAACACAACCCGCTCATTATCACATCTTCCTTATAATCCTCTCGTTCAAACCAACGCTGAATGACCTGACCCGTATCCGGGAGCGTCTTCTTCTTCTTTTATTTCCTCCTCTTGCTTCGCTTAATCTTTGATAATTACCTGGCTATCACATGTTGGAAATGCGGCGGATAATAGAAATTCCAGCATTCCCAAGCTCTCACCTCTTTTCTCCTCATACCCGCACCACCAAAAACTTGTCCTCCTTTCCCATCTCATTTCTATTCACCAAACTTTGTCAGGTCAACCCAACCCATTCACACGACTTTCTTTTTATTATTCCTTCCAACCAAAATATATATATATATATATAATTCCTCCACCATACCGCTTCTCCTTTGCTTCGAATAACACAAAACACCCGGGTTTTGCAAGACATATATTTCTTCAATTCCCCTCCTCGCCCACTATGCTTTATGACGACTTGTCTTTATCAAAACTGCATATTTACTCACACCTTGTACGCATATACTCGGCATTATTATCTATCGGAAGCCCATATGGATCAGCTTTCTCCGAGTGCTCTCCAACTATACAATTGCCTCAAACTTTCTCAATGAATTTTCTTTTGTCTTGATTCCAGCCGAGTAAGTTAGCTCATGTTGATTGAACCGCGTATTCATCATACATTTTACGTAAAGAAGACGTGTCTCATCATATTAAATCTGATAAACTTTGCTCAAACACAGCAGCTCAGCCAATATGTACGGCGACACAAGACTCTGATGCGACATCCTCTAAAGAATTCATTCGGTTACAAACGCTCTCACTTTTCCCTCAAGGGCATCGTATGTAGCCAAAGTCTTGTTATCTCACACCTTCCTCATGCTCTCAGGCCACTGACAATCACAAGTTTCATTTCGATCCATGTCTCATACCTGTATGTATCCATGTTATCGTCAGAGATGCCAAAAAGCTTACGTCTCTAAAGAACGATGGGCCTCATCAAACGTCAGTCACCTGTTCAAAGCGGGGCCGAAGTGGTTTCTTGAAAAGCTACGGCGAAATGTAAGTTTCTTTACAAATCTGGACCAAGTGCCTTGTGGCTATTGTGAATTGTTTGAAAGGAAGAAAGGATTTGAATTCTCCACCCACCTTGTTATCACGCTACATTTGCTGCTCCCGCCTCCGTCCACACGCCATCACAATCCCAAATACTATAATAATAATAAATAAACAAAATACTCCCGCGGCCCCTTGAATGCAATTTGCAACACATGTTTTCTCGCCTTCTTCAGCCGCGGCCTCACTCAAGTCAACAGCTCGCCCAACATTGCCAGCTCGTAATCAATCTCTCGCACATATATTTACCACTTGTCAGTCAATGTTGAGCTGGGGCACGCAAGGTGAAATTAAGTGCATTACATGTACAGCGAGGTTGAGCAAAGTTTCGCCAATGTTGAAAGCCTGCAGTTTTTTGAGAGCCGCCGCTACGATACACACTACCGCTAGAATTTCTTTGCGAATGAGCTTTCAGTTGCAGCATCTCTAGGAGCTGAACGAGCATCGGACCTACAGGTTTCTGGAAAAAGTTTCTTCATTAATCTCTCCTTTGTCAAACAGAGTTACTTTTGCCAGTTTTTCTGCCCACCGGAAGCAAGTGTATTTGAGTGAGTCGGAAGACCAGCATGAGCCCAGAATCCTCTCGAGTGTGCCTCCATCCGCTACAATTTCGCAAGTATATATGCTGGTCGGGGTCAAGTGCGCAGATATATTTGCTGCCTGCCTCTCCCTCGGAATCACGCGGAGCATATGTTGAGAAATGTGGCCAAGTTTGAAAAATTGTCAAACGATCCAGTTACCAAATGATTTACGGTTATGCGCCTCAGGTGGCCGGACTAGAGCTTGTCAAAAAATTATTTATTTAGCGTCTAGCCTTATAGTAGCCTATAGGCTGCTTATGACCAGAATCGCTACTCTGCCTCTATCAACAACTACAGCGCCACTCAATCCTATTTCTCCAACTATCTCTAAAACTTGTGACCAATTTTGATATTCCACAGACCTCCTTCCTTTCTGTATCCCACCAACCCTTGTACATTCGCCATAGTTTTTCCAAAGAGGTAGGCAAAACTTTAGAATCCAAGTTCATTGGAATCCCAAGGGAAACAAGTTCCATTTACCATCCTCATCCTCTTCTACACATTCTTGTTGCCCTTTCCGTCAGCTTTATTTAAACGTCCGCCGTCCACAAGAAACAAGTGGCCATCTCGTTTCACGTGAACCCTTGTACAAGCAGACCTTATCGGCCTTCTGCTGTCTTTCACAATTTCGCCGACAGGTCCACGGTTCTCCTTCCTACTCGCCGTTGGCCATTCGTCATTGTACCTTGTCCCAGGGCCCATTATCTTCGCATTGCCTATGCAGCAAGTGACAGGAAGGAGAAAAAGCTAAATTGTCGCCGGCAGCCGCTCCACCTTTTACCCTTCCTCGAGAGACTTGCGGATTTCAATTTCACCCGCGGCATTCCTTCAAGTCATAAGCCGGAATCGCTAAAAGTTGGCGCAAAGTATACTACATAATTGTCTGGTCGATTAAACCCGTTTTATCCTGCCACCATCCCATAGTATGCCAGCTTTAATCTCGTAACGTCACTCTTCTTTTAAATGTGTAATTCCTCTTAATAGCTGGCAAAACATTCTGTTCAGTCCCTTCCCGTATACATCTCATTTGAAGACTTTCCCTTTTCCAGATTTGCCTCATAATAAAAACAACAACGTAGTGAACGTATATATCTATAGCCGTACAATAGAAAGGAACGAGAGAGAAAGTAGAGAAATTTTCGAGTGTTATTTCCCCGCCCATCCACTCGAGACTACCTTTTCGGGAAGCATGAATAAATGCCAAAAATATACAGGCTCAGGACCTGAACTAATAGTACACCTTGTTCCATTAACTCGTTTCGCTTCCAGCCCACACCTTTCCTTTTTGCACCAAAACAAACCCTCCCTTGCTCAACTTAATTACAACGTCCATTAATCTCAGTTACTACCTGACAGTCTCGACTCACTGAGGCTCTTGGACTGCACCTTGCAAAAATTTTAAATTTCCCGCCAACCTACTCCTCCACTCGTTTCCCTTGTATTTCATCATTTGCACTCCTGTCACAACCCTGTCATCATTTCTTTTTGTCTTTCTTGTTTTCTTCTCGAGCTCTTCTACCAGTTGTCCTAGTTTTTCCTCTGAATTTCGTCATGATCCGACTGCCAGTCCATGTTGAACGTGGTCGCCTTGTTTCTCCTTGCTGTTTCTGTCTGTATATATAATACACTATAAATTCAATTCCGTAATGGCTCCGTTCTTTCTCTGTTATATGTCTGTTGTATACGAGGACGTGCGACTTGCATTAATACACAAACACAAACAGTGAAACGTCCTTGGAGTCGTTTCCCGGGCAGAATGATGAATGTAGTGTTGTGTTGTTATTGTAAAGAATGAAAGCTTGCTTTTGAGGTGTGTCTCAAAGTGTATATGAATAGGGAAAAACAAGACAAAAAACGGTGAAAAAGCTCTTTCGTGTACAAACCGTCTGATTTGGTCTCTTCTGTTCAAAAAATTGCAATAACTTTTCCCTTGACTCCATAAAAGGCTGGAAAAAACTCACAATCCCAAACTCGACATTGTTGTCCTCTCACGCTGTAATTCTTCTTTTCCACAACACTAACCGACTTTTCCGCTTCAGCCATTCCACATGTTATCAGAACCCCATGACATTTTCCTATCTCGCTCACTTGGTAAACAGGCCATTTCTCCAGCAGTGTATCCATGATAAATAGTCGTCGTGCCAATAAAATAACCTTCACCACCGCTTACCTGTTACCTCAAAAAAAGTGGAAAAAAGTTCAAAAAATATTCCGTCCGTTTTTTACTACATACCTACGACTTTAATAGCCCTCATAATGCTCTGCACAATTCATTCGTTTCCATAAACTATGACTTTGCAACCTCGGAGTTTTCCGCCGAGGGAATCCGCTAAAACATGTTGTGTGTCGGCAGCTATTTTCTTTTTCCTTTCCCAGTCATAGAAAAAACATCAGGAGCGACGAGCATGCCCTCGATCGCGTAGTCGTAAGAAACCATGGAAATCTCTTCTGGCAACTATTGCCTCGTACATCTTCAAACAGCTTCACAATATTCCTCTCTTTCTTTCGCTTCTGGCTCCGATTGTTTCTTCTTTTCTTCTTTCTTTTCTAGCAAAACCTTCATCTGGGAGTAAATCCTGATTTCTTCAATTCATAATACGTTTTCCCTGAAATATATACGCTGGAGAAGCACTAGTCGTCATGTGTGTGTTTTTCTCGGGAATCCGCCAGAGATTTCACCATTGTTCCAAGCAACCAGATCGCGTTTCACGTTGCCGATCGACGGGCTAGACGGTCCCTTAGCAGCCTATTATGTTTCCACAACACATTTACAGTCTTCCATTAAAGAACAAACTTGCGAGCTTATTGAGCGCCTTTGCTCCGCCGACTTGCCTTTTTAAATGGATTACCGGGTTAGTGGCGCCATAGTCGCGCCACATTTTCCATCTACATCATATTCGCTAACGAAACTAATTTTTCCCTGCCACCGCAACCTTTTTTCTTCACCCTTCTCCAATTCCATATGAAAGCAAGCAAAAGTTAGTTCATGTTCTCCCGCATATGTATATTACATACATCCACTTCCGGCCCCTACACTACAAATTCATAAAAGCTTTTCTCACTCCCAAGCTCTACAAGTGGTGGCGGCGGTGGAGGAAAAAGTGTGTAAAAATGTAAATTTCGCAACATGTTCATAGACAAAGTTGCTGCTGTATATGAAAAAGAATCTCACACGTTTTGATTGAACCCGATTGTTCAGCCGCTGACTGTGAAAAGTGAGAGAAAGTTTTTTATGATTCTAAACGTGCTTTTTCTTTTGACCCAAGTATACAATTTTATACCCGATTGAGCAATACCCGAATTTATTCGAAGCACAACATTGGCGGCAGGAACAGAAATATGGTTGGGCCAAATTGCATGGCTTGAACAGTAGTTAGTTGTAGTAATAACTCGTTCCCGGTTCTCATGTAAATGTAAACCGCATCCGGGATTTTAGGACCGTGTATTTACGTCATGCATTAATTTTTGCGGATTACACTTGCATCGGCCGGAGGAGGAAGTACATGTGAGATTGGCGGAAACAATAGGCTGAGCGCAGTATATATGAAGTAGGATCTAGAATCCGGTTCCCGCGCGGATCCAACTTGATTTTGTTTATCCTAAAAGGGGAAACAATGCGCATTGTCCCAAAGTATTTGTTTTGTGAATGCTTAACGTCTCTGCAGACACGAGAGAAAGAGAAAACAGTACAAACAAAATGCAAGAAGGTTTTGTGTGTGAAGAAATATCAAATACCCACCTTCTGTTCAGTAGTCGCTAAACCGGGTTTCAGCTGACTCCAACTCGAGTGTCCTGCCTGTGTAGCTCCAGCTGGTGTTCCAATATATTCACGTGGTGGAAGAAACAAGAGGCGGAAATCGCCATGTCTTCTTATGCGGCGCCTACTACTGCCCGACTTAAACCAGAGTAAATATATACGCTTCCAGGGAAACAAAAACATTGGAATACCGTTCGAGAACGCCCCACAAGGGATAAGCGTGTGGCGGCCTCCGACAACCCACACCACACGGCAGTTGCCCAATTTTCACCCAGTCAACAAACCGTTAGCATAAAAAAGGACGCCGGAACAGCAAAACTTGTCTCGGCAAAGTACTATTTCCCAGGATTCTTTTTCAAAACCCTTCGACATTCGACATAAACACATGGAAATCATGTGCAAAACCATCCACGAATATTTTTCTTCCTTTATTTAATCGCTTTCCCAAAAAATACAAGTTCCCCAACACAAGAAACAACTGGCCAAAAAAATACCCGCACATGCATTCTTGTACGCCTTTGTTTCTCTCTTGATCCATCAGCGTTTTTTACCGTTGAAGCCACTTCCGTTTCTTCCTCTTCTTGTGCTGTTCCAGCATTTTCTTTCCTTTCCTGCCCTTGTTATTTCCCCTTGTTTTGTCCGTCCCCTCCTCAACCACCAACATTTCAACAAGGTCAACTTATATTTCACCACTCGACATAACATATTGAATACATGCCGCCCGATTTACAAGTCACGAAATATTTTTTCCTCCCGCCCAATTCATTCCTGTCCACCACCAACATTGCAATCTCCAGCCAAATCCAGCTTACACTTAATCCGTACCTACACACACACACACATGGACTTTTCTATTTTGCCTCGCTGCCCATCCACTTTCTCTCTTCATCTTATCCTTATTCTTCATCCACATTTAATCGCCCGCTGTCAATCCACCAACAAGTC